>CM014730.1:93236165-93465067 GCA_004329165.1 Spatholobus suberectus | reverse complement strand
TTTAGTGTTTGCTTTCTTATAGTGAAAGCAAAGTTTAATTTTTATCCTAAAAGATTCGTGCTGAATAAATAGAAAATAAATAAGGTTTAAATATTTATTTGGTTTGTATACTTCATATTTATCTATGGACTAGTTTTTATGTAGAAAAAAATATAACATTTAGTGTGTACATGAAAATAGTATGAGTTTAATGGTCATGTACTGACAATGTAAAGTAGTTTTACACTGTCACTCAATCACAAACCACTATTTATTGTAAGTTTGTTGACTTTTATAATAAATACTTGAAAAGTCATATTAATGGTAATTTCTGATTGGATGACAGTGTAAAACTTTTTATACTGTAATGCATGACCATTAAACTCAAATAGTATTACATTTTTGTTTCTATCTTAAAATTTATTATGAGGTAAACAGTTGTGAATGTATGTAAATAAAATCCTACAAAACATATGGCCTTCAAACGAGATTACCGTTTAATTATTACATAAAATTAATATTACCTTTTAATTCTTATATAAAATAATTAGTTTTTATATATACTTTTTTGCTGCTTATTTTAGTCCTTATAAAGACATTAAGTACTTCAAAAATAAGATAAGCACTCTATATAAAGCAATGTAAATTTGATAGAACTATTTAATTTACTTGATTGTTAATTATATTTTCCTTATACTCTAGGTGTCTAGGTGTTATATCTTAAATGCAATAATATGGTTTCAGCACCGAAAAGAAATGAAAATGATTTGATTAAATATATAGGTGCAAAATTTGAAGGATCATTATTATTTTCTACAAATATAAAAATGAAATCATTTTAACTCATTTATGAAAAAAAATCCATCCTTTTCTCCTAAGCCTTACGTTCCATATGTTAATGAGGGTAATCATGCTGGGAAGACTTCTTCAAGATCATCTGAAGATGAAATATGGTGAGGTTAATGAAATATGTTAATATTTTTACTAAAGATGTGTTTAGTTGGTTAAGGTCATATAAGGCAAACTAGTGAAAACTACATACTTGAAACAAATGATATGATAATAAACAAAATATGTGTTGTTAAAAAATCATGATGATCAACCACTGGGTGGATATTGCTTACATTTCATTTGTTGAGAGATTCGAACTTTTTTTTTCCACTATATAGGTGTCATATAAAGCTGAAAGGCCTAAACTAGCTGTACGAATTAAGGTATTTTGGAATATTCTAACTTTCTTACATAATTTGATTAAATACTCAAAACTCATGTATAAATGAATCAAATTATCATTTTTTTAATCTATTCTTGAAGTTAACATTGTTGTTCTCAAAAGTAAAATTGGAAAGCCTCACCCATTTGACTGCTTCTAATAGGATGCCTCGGTAATATTTGTTTCAAAAGAATGAAGTATTGATTTTCATACAAAATTATCTTTGCTAATAAATCATTTTTTCCAAGAGCTGAACAATAATAATATTTCTAAGCAAGCAAAGCAAAACATGCACGATTCACAAAAAATCATTAACATCGTCAAGAATTGCTTTTTAGTATATAAAATTACACTTGGATATATATATATATATTTGGTTTCAAGCTTTAGTTTGTATTTCATTGTTAATTCACCGCCAGTTCTAACTGTTCTGCACGGTTAGTAGTTGACACCAAATAGTAGTAGATGCTAATGTCATATAAATTACTAAAAATCTAATATTAATTTCATATAAAAACTATAATGTTAATTTCGTTTGAATGTTCATATGACACGGATTTTCATCACACGCTTTAGTATTTATTTAAAGTCATCACAACAAACACAAATTATAAGAATAAAAAAATAATTTAATTTTTTATAAGGATCAAAATTGAGGTTTTTTTTTATTATAAAACAATACGTAAATAAGTGCAAAAGTATAAAGACCGGATGATTAATTTTATAAAAAAATATCTTGCAAATTAAATGTTTTTTTATAACGTGACTATTCAAAAAGGTTACGAGTTTTACATATTGTGCATATTGTTTCAGTTATCACGACAAACTTATCTCAAATAAATAATAATAATAAATAATATATATGCGAACAGTATAAAGATTTTTATATTTTATACTGACATTTAATTATAAACTGACATATATGGTAAATTTATTACTTTTTATAATAATTATTTTAAAAGTCAGATCAAAGACAATTTCTACTTAGTTAATAGTATAAAAACTTTTACATCAATAATACATGCCTATCAATCCTTCATATAATTCATAAAAGAAAAATTGACGTCAATATTTTAAATAAAAATTGATGAAAGAAACCCCAAAAGGAATGAAGAAGAATAAACCTAGAAATCAAAATTCAATATAGGTAAAACGGCTCATTAGGTAATATCGTGAAGGTTATTTTCCTGTAATCAGAATTCACGATGTTCCTTTATATGAATTTATTCTGAATTTAAAATTTAATATTACCATTTATGTATACTGTCTAGTAGAATTCACCCATCCCCAATATTTCTATTGAAAAACAAAATAAACAGAACGCCTGTTAACATTAATATTTGAATAAAAATAAGCTTTATGGGTACAGCGAGATTGGAACGTAACTGTTAAATACATTGTGGTTTACTCGTATACAACTTGATCCCCATTCAGGATCAATCGTGCCATGCTGCAACAAAAATACTAAGATTGGTGTTTTCACATAATCTCCTTTATCTATGGAAATAATTCTTTAAGATCAATTGTTTTTAAGTATTAAATATAATTAATTGTACAATTATGAAATCGAAAAGTAAATGTTACGATAAAATATATAACATATATACTGGCTTAAAATAATTAATTTTGCAAAAGTCAAAAAGCTTCCTATAATGCCAACTAAGGGATAAGAGATATCATATAATCAGGCATTAAGATTTAAGATTTCATAACTTGCTAATCCTTGACTAATTATAAAGAGTAATAAAACACTATGATGGGAGCATTAATTTTGATAATTGCCACCACCTAAATATTGAAATATAAATACCCCATTTTCTTCTCCAAGAATCACAGAGTCAAAACCCCAGAAGCAACATTTGGAATTTACTTTGGTTTTCTCTTTTTTGCTATGATGAAGAGGAAGTCTAGCTCAGGTCGCCAAAAGATTCCAATTGAGAAAATACCCAAAAAAGTCATTTACAAGTTACATTCTCCAAGCGTCGTTCAGGGCTTTTCAAAAAGGCTAGTGAGCTTTGCACACTTTGTGGAGTAGAGATTGCAATCATTGTTTTCTCTCCCGCTGACAAGGCCTTCTCGTTTGGCCATCCAGAAGTTGAATCCATAATTGATTGCTATCTAACTCAGAACTCTTCATCAGACTCATCTAGTAGTCACCAGCTTGTTGAGGCTCATCGTAATGCTAATATTCTTAATCTAAACATGCAACTTACCCAAATTCTTAATCAACTGGAGATGGAGAAAAGGCAAGGAGAAGAGCTAGATCGAGTATGGAAAGCTAGGCAGAGACAATTCTGGTGGGAGATCCCCGTTAATGAACTTGGATTGCATGAGTTACAACATTTGATGTTTCAATGGAGGAGCTAAAGAAGAATGTTGCAAAATATGCTAGCCAAATTTTGATGAACCAGACCTCTATTCATCCACCAATTACTGGGCCCGGGCCCAGTGGATTTGGGCCTTGTGATGACTTCGACAACAAACCTGTTGAGATTTACACTAATGCTAATTCATCCACTGTTATTAATGCCTCCGGTCTGAGTTTTCGATATTGATATTTAGCAATTTTATCTCCGGTCACAATTTTTTTTGCGGGGGAGATTAATTGAAGACTAGTACCTCGCCAGTCGTAGCCTCGCTTCTTTTACTTGTCATTCTAATAATATTCTCGTAGAATAATTATGATTGCTATGAATTTGTCCACACGATAATTAAGGACCCTTTACATTTTTCCTAGTGATCCATTTTCATTGTTTGATTTCAAATATTAGAATGGAACTCAACTTTCTTTATAAAAGAAAAATTTATGTTTGAATTCACTTAACGTAATTCAAGATTTAAAGTTATTATTGATCTCTAACTAAAAAAACGTGAAGAAACTCTTCTCAAAACAGTGAATTGGAACAAAATTAAAAAAAAAAGCATTTATTGTTATAGTTGTAGCTATATCAATCATGTTCCACATTCTAATAATCATATATTCGAAGCTAAGTAAAGAGGTAAAGTATCACTATGTATTAGTCTAAATTAAGAGACTCAAATCCCTTAGATTCAAAGGAGGAGAAGAGAGAATTTAATAGAGAAGAATAGAGGTACACCTAATTTTAATTCACAACAAAAAAAGAAAAAAAAATTACTATTATATTTTTGAAAATAATAGACAATTGAAACTTATAAGTCAAGAATAATTACGTTTGTTAACCACCATTTTTTTTTATAAATTTTTATGTAGGGGTGATAAAACGAGCCAGTTCGTCCTCGTCCTATTTAGGGAAAGTGGGCTGGAATACATAGCTGGTCCCTTTTATGGGCGTCGCCCACCAAAATCACCATTGTTTGTGTTTTTGTGTGTGTGTGTGTGTGAAAGAGCACCATTTAAATATTGGAGCACCATTTAAATATCCATTTGCATAAATCCACAAGTAAACAAAAAACGTTGTCTCTTTATTCAAAAGAGGAAAATCAATCATATTAGGAGAAAGGAAGTTGCCCAACTATGAAAAAGAAAAAAAGAAAATAATAGGATTATATAGATACAAGAACCTCCTATATATTTTTTTTAGAATATTTATTACAAAAACTCCCATGCAATTCCCATCTTCAGAAATACCGTAGAATGGAGCAAATGCACGTTGCACAATAATACCCAGTAATAATTACCATACTATAGATGTGAACTAGTTTAGTCACTTATGAACATAATTCATGCCATACAAAATGTGTCTTAATCCCCATACGCCACGAGCAAAAATCTATTTGCTATCAACGATCCTAACTTAAACATAAAATAAAAATTATAAATTAAATTTATGTTTAACTTGACGACCTGGCTTGGCTTGGCTTGGCCCAGCTTGCCTTCAGCTCGTTTTTAACGGGCCAAAACAGGGGTGGTTAAATGGGCTGACAAGTTCAGGTACCTTAACCCAACCAGCCAAAAATGATGGGCCAAACGGGCTAGCTTTACAAGCCCAGCCTATTTTGCCACCCCTAATTTTATGAAGGGGAAGTCAAAATTAAATAAGAAATATTTCAATCCTCTTAATTTCTTTTTTATTCTCTTGAAAATTTTGAACCAAAAATGTTTATAAAAAACCCCTCCTCCCAATTAAATACTAAGTCAAGCATACAATTTTAAGTTTAATCCTAAGATTTATGTACATAAAAGATGTTAAGACCTCAACTTGAATATCTAATGGTATTTTCAAGAGATTAATTTCTCATCTACTAGGTGACGAGATGATTTGAGGGATAAAATAATAAATCAATCAAAGTTCTTAACTTACCAAACTATCACCGAGTTATACATATTGTAAGGATACTCTGTAAAAAAAAACAAGGTTTAAATATGTTTTCATGAATGATGGATTAAAAATATAAGCAAATCTTAATTAATTTTACCCTATTTAATGATATCGTCTCTAAAATATTCTTTGTTTAATTGTGATTCTATTTTCAATGACTATATTTTATTCTTGACATCAAGTTGCAATAAAGGGTAGTTTAGGAAAAAATATTTTTTAAATAAGATCAGTAAAATTAAATGATGTTAACTAATTTCTTAATTAACACATAAATTAGTTAAGGGAGTATGAAATTATGAAATTATTGTTTTTGGTCCTTATCATCATGTGCGACACGTTAACTGTTTGTGTTAGCAAAATATCAAGTGATTATCCCAAGTGACACCTATTAGTGTTTGCAATATCATGTCAATATATGACACATCTAAAGTTTTTTCTAGGTCTCTAACATGAATATTCTTTATCCACCTTAACATGAATTTTAGTGATAAAAAATAGTGATTTCATATTTTGGATGGATGAAAATCAAAGATTTATTTTATAGGAATCAAAACCATAATTCACTCATTATATAGATACAAAGAACAATGATTTTAAATTTGTAGAGTGACAAAAAATAAAGAATTTTTTTACAAGAACAAAAAATCAAAACTCATTCATTTATGAGAACTTAAAATATATTTAAACCAAAAATTTAAAAAAGTAATGGGATAACAATCCTTTATGACAATGCACCAAAAAAAAATTAATATGATTTTAAAAGAATATAAAAAGTTAGGGAAGTAAAATTTGAATCTAGCATGTCTTTGTTAGATGAAGCATCCATATTTAATTCTCGATATTTTCCCAAACAAAAATTATCTAAAAAAAGAGGTTAAATTATATTTTGGTCCTACTGTTTTTAAAATGTTCAATTTGGTCCCTCAATTTTAATACTGAAGCAATGTTGCCTTTTCCGTCAAATCGAAATGATGCCATTGGTGTTTACGATTAGCGACAGTTTTAAACTATTGTTAATTAGTGATAGTTTTTAACTGCCACTATTTCATAACTTTTATAATTTTTTAAAGTTTAATAAATTAAAAATTAAACAGTGGCAGTTTAACATTGCTAGTAATTAGCGACGGGTTTTTGCAACGATTTAAAATGTCACTAATCGTAAGCCCTAACAGTATCATTTTGATCTGACGGAAAGGACAACATGCTTCAGTTTTAAAAATTGAGGGACCAAATTGAACATTTTAAAAATGGTGTGACAAAATTAAATTTTGAAAGTAAATAATAGGACCAAAAATATAATTTAATAAAAAAAATACTACGGAAAAACAAAAAAGTTATAGCATTTCTGTTCTGTCTCTTGTATGTTTGAGTTTAATCTTATTTATCCTCATTCCATCCATCATAAGTATACCAAATGAGTCTTTATTGTGGGAAAAAGAAAAGCAGTAAATAAATGAAAGTTCAGAACAAAGATTCGATCTGACGAGCGCATACGTGAGAGGATGTGAAAGTTGTGTTAAAGTAGAGGGACCCACATAATCCAGATATGCATTGTGATTTGCGAGAGCCAGATGGAAGAGAGAAGCTGAATCACAAACAACACAAGGGGCGCCAGCTGTGTGAGAGTTGGATCCCCGACAGAAGCGTGCTGTAGCCAATGGTGATGGCGTACGTGCACACTTCCGATACGACAATCTTGCCTTCGCTGGCCCTTACCGTACGTACGCTCTGTGCCTCCAGCTCATATCTCTCGTGCTTCTGCATCCACATCTTTCGTTCTACTCAAAACCCACCACGTCCACTATCTACTCTATTATTATTAATATTATACCCTCATCTTTCCTTTTTCTTATTTTTTTTAAATTCTCTCTTTCCAGATCACTTCCATGGCTATTTCTCCTCGGGTGCCACGTTGATCAACATCATGCTTACTTCTTGTCTATAAATTGATCAGCCACGTCAAAGTGATTTTAATTTTTTTTTTTTTCTGTTGATGCAACAATTAATTACGTTTTTTTCATTAACGATTATACTTGCTAGCTGCTTCTATGACGATGACAAACATTTGACACAAGCTTCGGTGCTAAAATCCTAAATTTCCATGTCGTATCGGTTTTTATTTTTATTAGTTTTATTAACGAGTATTTTAAAAATATCAATTAAGAAATTAATAGATAAAAAATTATTAAAAATTACAATGAAAAGTATAACAATAAAAAAATATATTATATCATTTTCTACAATATTTTTACTCTTTATTTTTTAATCAATACCTTAAAAATATAATTAATATTTTTTTATCATTGCCTTATTATTCAAAATTGGATAATGAATCCGTGCTTTATACGGCTAAGGCCAAATGCTTCAAGTCAAAACACCCACGATTTATAGTTGTCACAAAATTTGCTGTAAAGTTAAATAGTTATTGAGCGAATATATAAAGTCACATCAGTTAGAAGCAAAATTTTAAAAATCAATTTTATTTTTTTAAAGAAAACCTAATATTTTCTCTCAGAATATGATTACATTTTTTGTATTAAGGGTACGATTATATTCTATACCAAGCAACATGAATAATATTTGTAATATAAAAAAAAGCAATATGAATAATATTTGTATGACATCAAACATTGTAAATTTTTTGGTATAAATCACGGATATTTTTTATTAGAAATAATTTTGCTCGAACTGGATAGGATTGGTGATAAAATTCCCCCTCCGAGTTCAAACACTGTGAATTTGAATAAGCAAATATCAAATTGATCTTTTTTTGGTAAAATCATATAAAGATTGTGTTGTTAAAAATCTCTTGATTTTTACTTGGATGAGAGTAGTGAATATAAATAAAAATTACAATTTTAAAACAGAGACCAACTTAAATAGAAAACATTAAAAATTTTATTTCCTGATTTTTTATTCATTTTAACAGAATAATATTTTTTGTTAAATCCAAACATTGTCAAACTTTAATAATGAGAATACGTTTGTTGGAGGTGATGGTTAACAATTACTTATTTTATATGTTTGGGACACATTTAGATAAATAATCTAATGAAATGTTTATCTAACAAGTTCTTATTAAATAAGTAAAAAGAATTTATAAACCATATTCATAAATTTAAATGAATTCTATAAACACTGTTTGAAATATTTCCCTATTCTAGGTTGTGGTTAATTAATCTTTTGCACATTCAAAAAAGATTATACAATGGACTTTGAAGAAGTGCATCTCAAATTTATATTAAAATAAATATGTCATGTAGTACTATCTAAAAATCATATCCTTTTTTTTTTTCAAAAATTTAAAAATTCTAATCGTTGTGAAGATCATTAAGTTCACTTTTTTATTTGATTTGATGATACTGTATTTTGTACTTATTACCTCATATAAATTATTATAATACCGCATCATTCATTAAATTTTTGTGTCTTATTTTACATTTTATATAAAATTATTTCTAAAAATAAAAGTGTTTTTTTTTTCTGGTGTGATTAAGGCTTTGTTTGATAGAGAAGAGAGAAATAACATAGATGAAAATAGATAAGAAATAAGTTAAGAGGTGAGGGATAAATAGAAAATAATTTGAAATTTTAAGTTGTTTGGTTTAAGATAAATAGATTAAAAATAAGAGAGAGATAAATATGTAAATAAAAATAGGTGAAAAATAAAATAGAAATAAGTAGTAACAAAATTTTTAAAAATTTCATGCCATTTCCACTCAACCAAACCATAATTTTTTTTAAAATTTACAATTTTTCTTCCTCCTCCTCTCCCTCCCATTCAACCAAACAGGGGCTAAGTGAATCTCACAATCATGCAATTCCAAAAATGTATGTCCATTAATAATTTTTCCATATTTAGTAATTTTTATGTTTTTAAATTTCACTAGAATATATCTTATCCTCACAAAAAAAAAGCCCAAATCCGCTATGTTACTTGGTAAAATAGAGACAATCATATTAACTAATTGCTTATTTTTGAGTAAATGATTTCTGCCTAGATGCCATAATTTTTTTTCTATTGCAACTTACAAACTTTTCGAAAGAAAGAGATCTGTTGGTAATTAGAATTAGAATAAACAGATCCAAAGGAATTACTTGTAATTTGGACATACTTGGTAGTTAGTGCCTAATATTAAATAATATAATAAATAAAACAGAAAATCGAATAACAATATAGGAAGTGAGAAAGATTTGGGAATAGAAAGTACTCGTAATACGACAGAATATGTACACACATATGTATATATATATAAGAAAAAGAACAAAAAAAATTAAAATTATTAATGAATGGTAACAGGGTGCCAAATTAAATGTCCCCACCTCGAATGGAATTCAAAGAAATTGAAGTAGACAATGGGAGAATGAAATAATGAATCTCCAACCAGATTACAGGCTGTCCCATTCAGTTTCCGTAATAATCCCTCTCACTGTCAGCTATCATTAGTTGCTCTCATCTGACATCTCCACCCACGCCCAATGCCTAGGTACTAATAGATATTAATTCCATCGATCACACTCATTCATTCATTCATTCATTCAAGATGGATCCGTGCCCCTTCGTGCGGATCCTCGTCGGAAACCTCGCCGTGAAATCCCCGGCATCGTCGAAGCCTTCTTCGTTCTCCGGCAAAGTGCACCCTTCGAGTTCCCCCTTCTTCTGCAAGATCAAACTGAAGGGGGTGGATTCCCCTGGATGCAAAAACGTTTCCACAGTCCCTCTACTATCAGAAGCCGACCCACACCCTCACTCCCTCGCCGCGTCCTTCGATTTCTCCAAACCCCAAATCCTGAAGGCCTCGAAGAAACCCCTCATCAAGATCTCCGTCTACAAGGGCCCCACCACTCCCACGTGCCTCTTCAACTCCGCAAAACTGTTGGGCAAGATTTCCATACCCCTCGATCTCACCTTGGTCGAGTCGCGCCCCTGCATGTTCCACAACGGTTGGGTCGGCCTTTCCAAAAACAGAAACCCGGCCCAGGCCAAGGCCATGGCCCAGTTATTGCACTTAACAGTCCGTGCCGAGCCCGACCCAAGGTTCGTCTTCCGGTTCGACGGCGAACCGGAGTGCAGCCCGCAGGTTTTCCAAGTGAGAGGCGACGTGAAGCAACCGGTTTTCACTTGCAAGTTCAGCTTCAGGGACAAGAACCCGGTCCAGTTCAATTCGACGAACGCGAACCATTCGGCCGAGCGAAAAGGGTGGTCCATCACCGTACACGACCTGTCCGGCTCGCCGGTCGCGGCGGCGTCCATGGTCACGCCGTTCGTTCCTTCCCCCGGTTCACAGCGGGTCAGCCGGTCCAACCCGGGGGCCTGGCTCATAATCCGGCCCGACGGAGATGGCACGTGGAAGCCCTGGGGCCGCCTCGAGGCCTGGCGCGAGCCCAACAACTCCAACGCCGTCGGGTACCGCTTCGAGGTCCTCCCGGCGACCGCCGATCCCGTCACACTCGCCGGCTCCACCATTAGCTCCCAGTACGGCGGGAAATTCACCATCGACGCTACCTCCGGCGTCACTCCGGTGAACACCCCGCACGGGAGCTGGGATCTCGGGTCCGTGTCCGGTTCGGATTTCGGGTTCGAACCGCAATTGCTTTATAAGGGGTTTGTGATGTCGGCGACGTTGGACGGTGAGCGAAAGTGTAGCAAGCCCGAAGTGGAGGTGGGGGTGCAGCACGTGACTTGCACGGAGGATGCTGCGGCCTTCGTTGCTCTCGCCGCGGCCTTGGATTTGAGCATGGACGCTTGCAAGTTGTTCTCTCACAAACTCCGAAAGGAGTTGAGGCAGTAGATTCGGGTGTTTGTCGTTTCGAGGTGAATGGATCTGTGCGATTAAGGCTAGGCTAAGCGGAATCTGTAACAAGGAGAGGAGAGAACCCACGGCTATTTTTATTTTATTTTTTAGGATTTGAGTGAGAATGTATAGTTAGGAAAAAATTATTTGGCATTTGCTTAGCTTAAACATAAAGTTTTGAATTCTTATTTTGCTTACGGATCAGGTCTTGTATTCTTTTATTCTTCTTATTTTGATGGAGAGTTTGTACAGGATTTTTAATTCATGTCTCGTGTGTATGAGAATCCTATGTTTTGTTTAAAATGCTTGCATCTATGAGGTTGTAATGTTTGATTTTTCATTTGGTATTATAAACTTGGACATGGATTAGCAGGAAGCACTAGTCATAAACATTTGTCTCTTTTCATGCTCATATTCGTGTAGTTCAGCACTTTCCAAAGAAAAATGAACAAACACATGGTTGGGATTTCAAACCCATGTTAGGGAGTCACAAGGGTGGATCCAAACAAAAACATTTCATGCATGTTTGGAACTGCATCATCAATCATGTTAATCCGCATCTGGCTAGAAGCTACATATAGTAAATTTTGCATTTTTATTGTATTTGACATGAAAATGCCAAAACATTGTGAGTTGAAAACGTATATCCAGAGACATTATTCGCATGGTAGACGAACAAAGTGCTGTATTAAAAAGAAAAAAAATATTTTTCTTTTATAAGGGGTTTGGTTGCAAAGGTTGGCCATGTGCTTTTTCATTCAGTATTTAGATTGCATTTGAAAAATTCTAAGCCAACAAGCAGCAATAAGAAGCTTCAGTTCTTCCTGTAGCAGCTTAGTGCTTTCTCATACGCTTAATTGGAAAAAAAAAAAGATATTAATTAATGCTTCGTTGAATTGGCAGCACCATTTATCTATACTTTCATATCACACAATGCACAGCCTCATGCATTAAATTTCCAAGAATTTTCTATTTCTGGCAAGCAAGTTAATTATAACGAAGTTAAAACCAAATTAAAATAATTAGCATTGCTTCTTTTTTTAATCACGTAGAATATATAGATGTGCTGCTTTTATGCATAATATGTTTCAATGGAGCAATACTCAAATCATATAAAAACTGCTCTTTATATTATATATAATAATGACCCAAGGTAACAGTTCAATAACAAGAAACAAAGGTTGCAGTAGACACCAGCCGCTCAATACAATAATGACCCAATGTAATAGTTCAATAACAAGTAATGAAGGTGTTGCAGTGGACACCAGACACTCAATACAACAATGATAGACAATTTGTTCACATGTTATTTTTTAACCTTATCTCACCTTTTAAAAAAAAATTCAAAGAGAATTAATTGTTATACTTATCTTCTAATCTTAGTCTGGTACTATTATTTGATTTATATATCCAACTGCACAGAGATTTAACACTTGTACTGCCTAAACCAGTGCTTGATTAACGACATCCAATTTGAATTTATACTTCAAATATTATGTAATTATATATTTGAAAAGGGAAAAAATACATATTACTAAAAACAGCGGGGGAAGTACTGTCACTTTGTAATAAATGCTTGTGTCCAAATTAAGTTTAATATAGAAAAAAAATCAATTTTTAATATCGCCTATATTGGCTGAAATTTCTTTTGTCCCCCACTTAAGTTAAAAATAATGACAGATAGCAAATTTACCGGGAGATTAGGAAACAAAATCTGTATAAAGATTTGTTGACTTAAATTTCGATCTGTATAAATTTTGTTTTATATAATTCATTATACATTTACAAATGAATCTAAGTGTGAAAAAAAAAGTTTATTTTTATAAACTTTATGTAATGTTTAGTTACTAATTAAAAATTTTACGAAAATAAAAATTATTGATTAAGTAATATATAATTGTTCTATTTATTAAATAAGAGGAACCCTCTTTCATATGAACAAAAGGAAAAGTTAACGATAAGAAGAAGAAGAATAGGGACATCACAGCTTATGTCCACCAATTATTTCAGAATAACGTATGGGCCCGAATCAAACGGCTTTGAAGGCTTGGACTTGTTTTCAACGCCAATTTTTTCAAAATCATCGTCCCATATTTGAAAGATGTGCAAAAGAAAAAAAAAAGTGACTTTGTTCGCAAAAGCGAAAAAAGAAGAAGAAAGAAGATAAATTATATTTAATCCTTTTGTAGTTTTGCACTTTCTCAATTATCTCTTATATACTTGTGTGTGTTACAGAAAATCAATTGTAATTAGGTGTCAAATTTTATAAAATGATATATTTAATAACTTTTTAATAATTTTTTTATTAATCTAATTTTTGAATTCAAAGTACAATGATCTTGAGTTCGAGTTGAACATGTAGTTGCATTTAAATATTTAGAGAGAGAGTTTTGTCACCATAATGATCTTATCTAGTTGAGGAAGATTGTGTTGCATAAAAAAATACTAGTGATTTGTACCAAAAAAAAAATCACACAAAACATATTAAGTCTATAAAAATTCATAAAATTTTAAAATTAATTAATACTTCATTGTCTCACTTTATTTTAATATACCATATACTATTAAAAATATAAATAAATAACTACTATTTGATTACATATATACATCATAACGCTTGTTTTAATGTAAAATTTGTAATTAAAACAAATGATTTTATTTATAAAAAGTTCTCACAAAGATGACTATTTTTTTTTAAATATGTTCTTATGTGTGCGAAATTTTGGAGAAGAGAACTTGTTGCACATCGATAAATACTATAAGAGGTATTGAAAATATCTTAATTTTGAATTTATTTGATTAGTTTTTATATATTTCATCTTAGGCTAATTCATTTTAATAAGAAAAATACTAAACCATACAAAATGCATTTTGTACCAAATTTGCGAAAGACTTGGTCAGCTTCTCACCCTCTCATTGTGCTCCACTTCCCAGCCATGATCATTTGCTAATTTCAACCCCTCTCAGCCTATTATCTCTTGTCCCTTATCCAGCTCACTTTTGCCATACTTTCCCTCTCGGTAGAGATTATGGTAGTGATAGGTTGCCAAGTGGTGAGGAGGTGGCGGCCACAATGGGTTGTATAGATAGTGAGGTAGTGGCAAATCAATGAGTTGTTCAAGTAGCTCGACTAATTGAAAATTTGGGTTGATGGATTACAGAAATAATGAGATATGGCAACAAAAACAATGAATTGCAAAGATTGTGAGATGATAGTTGTGAAACAAAGTTGGAGCAATTTCCTTAGATATTTTTATTTTAGGTAGTTCCACGCATTTTATTTTTGTTCTAGTCATAAGAAACCTCCAAAAAACGGCTTGAAATTGCCTATGACTAGAGTATTCAAAAGTGAGTTCTGCCTTTTTTTTTTTCAAGTTCAAGGGGATTTTAAGCTTGAGCCAGTGTGCAATTATTCAGATTATGGGGAATCTCTTGTCATCATGAATCTTCTTTTCTTAACCATTGAATCTTTAGATAAAGGTCAACGTACTTGCTCGTTGCTCGACGTCCTAAGAGGTATTATGGGCCTAATATTTGGTGATGAGCTAATTTAAGACTGCAAATTTAGCTCACCCTAAAACTGAGATGGTACACAGCCCTCCAGCCTCAAGCCAAAAAGGTAAATGAGACTTAAAAGATCGAATAAGGATAAAGTAATTGACATTTAGCTTAGTCTAAAGCTGAAAAGGTCACAACCCTTCAACCTCAAGCCAAAAAGGCAAATGAGACTTGAAAGACTATGTTCGTGTTAAGGTCGAGTTGCTACATTATAGTTCAATGACAATCAATCGTCAAGCACACAACTTTGAATACAATTTTTGGCAACATGTCGAAGGTTAAAGATATGTTAAAGTATTTGGATTTTTACCAAAAATGAATTAAACTTGGAATAAAAAAATGCTTCGCAATTTGCTAAGTCAAAAACATGTCGGGTGTGCAAATCGCAACCGACCTTGGGTATAACCCACTATGGATGTCCTAAGATCAATGGGTACACTAGTTGAGGTTGACCTTAGGAAGTTGATTTTTGGCTTTGTAATAGAATGCTTTGTATCGGTAGTAGCAGGGTGACATATTTTTTGCAATAGAATGACCAATGAACTAATTTTTGATCCATGCATATGTGTCTTCTAGTTTGTGGAAAACATTGCTACTATGTGAACTTTACCTGGCAATTGTATTCACTTAACTAAAACATTGACTATAATTAAACCGCATCAAGGTATTAAGAAATTTGTTCTGAAAATCTGACCTTTAAGCACAATTTTGATTGTACTGAGGCATTAATAAAATCATGACGAACCTAACTTTAAGCACAACTCTTTGATTGTGCTAAGGCATTAGTAAATCATGACGAGTCCAACCTAAAACACAACTCATTGATTGTACTCGAGTCTTTAGTAATCGTGTCAAATCTGACCTAAAGCACAACTCATCGATTACACTTCGGTCTTAGCAATTTTGCCTATGGTACAACTGATTGATTGTACTCAAGTCTTTAGTAATCATGTCAAATTTGCCTAAAGCACAACTCATTGATTGTACTTAGGTCTTATTGGTTCTGCCTAAGACACAATTCATCGATTGTACTTAGGTTTTTAGTAATCATGTCGAATTTGCCTAAGGCACAACTCATTGATTGTACCAATATTTAAATATCTAAAAGTTTTTAAAAGTCTGTTAAGTACTAAGATAATAGCTTTGTGTATATTTAAAGGGGGATCATGAGAAATCTGTTAAATATCTTTATCCAAAGCTGTTAAACACATTTTTTCCGAACGTAGTTAGATGCTAATCTAATATCTTTCATGCATATTTAAAAGGGAATATTGAGAAAACTGTTAAATACCTATATCCCAATTTTATTTGACAAAATATTTTGATTTTTAATTAGAAAGGGATCATATTTGAAGCTCTATAATGACGGTAACCGACCATTCTATGATATTTGAAAAAAAGAAAAAACAAATTAAAACTTAATACTGGTAACTATAAAGCCAGTACGGGAAAGTTTGACATAGAGGCCGTGAATGGAGATTCAAATATTAAACTAATTGGTGCTTTATTACTTTTTTTGTGGCGTAAACATGTCAGACATGATCAAATCATCATCAGAAAAATCAAACTTTTCGTTATCTCATTTTTTTTTTGCCATGCATTTTCTCTTTTTAATATTTTTCAATACATTATCATCTTTTAAAACTAATTAGAATCAAGATAAAAGGAAAAACTAATATAACAATATAAGACTACAACGACCATGATTATCAACCGATCTGGCCCAAGGTAATATGTTCATGAGTGAAATGAATAAAGAAGCAGAAATGTTTAAAAATTTCACAGTTTTAGTGCTAACATATCGGCTATAGCATTGTAACTACTTCCAGTCTAGTTTTTTTTTTTTCATTAAATGAGCCATTTCTCCTTTATGCATATTTCTTATTGAAAATCTTTAGAAAATTTCTTATTGAAAAACTTCTAAAAGCTCGGCCATTACGAAAGAACCGTAGCAACAATACAATAATGGCAATGGCAAATAATAAAAACGATAAGCGAATGAATGATTAGCATATTCATATAATTTTCGAAATCGAAAAGTGAAAGGTTGGTAAAATAAAATATGATATTAAGAAAATAGGAAATGGAGATTCGGAACTTAGCTGAATTCTAGATCGCTTTGTTTTTGTTTCTTCAACTTCGTGACCACCTCTGGCTGCTATTGTAACAAAGGGGGATCACCTCGAACCTATGGTACCGTTTCAAGCTCGCATCATGGTATAAGCTCGTCTTTAAACAGGAAAATAGGGCATCGAAAAGAGTTTTATCGAGCCTCATGGTGGGTGCTAAAATGTTTCAGTCACAAGAAACCTCCAAAAAATGGCCTGAAGGTTGCCTACAACTAAAGCATTTAAATGTGAGTTCTGTCCTTTTTTCTTTTTTTCTTTTCAAGTCTAAGGAGATTTTAAAGTGTGTAGTTATTCGGATTATGGAAATCTCTTGTTATTGTGAATCTTCTTTTCTTAACCACTGAATCTTTAGATAAAGGCCAACGTACTTGCTTATGGCCTGACGTCTTAAGAGGTATTATGGGCCCAATATTTGGTGATGAGTCGATTTAGGACTGCAGATCTAGCTCGGCCTAAAACCAAGAGGATACACAGCCCTTCAGCCTCGGGCTAAAAAGGCAAATGAGACTTAAAAGACCTAATAAAAATAACATAATTGACATCTAGCTTAGCCTAAAGTTGAGGGGGTATAATTTTATTTTTATTTTTTTTAAATATCACATAAATCATTCGTGCAATTCTTACAAAATATTTTTTGTAACATATAGCATTGCTCTTTATGAAATCCTCTCACCATTGCCTGAGAAACCAAATTAGGCATTAACACCCTTGTTATCAAACATTTTAGTGGCTATACTTAGCAAAATTGTCACAATATATTTTTTTCAAAGCAAAAAGAATGTATTATTGGATAATGACCTATGCTTTCGGCACAAGTTGTGTTATAAAAGGAGTCCCGATCACCAGTACATGAGTGTCCAAGAATACAAAATTGGCAATTAAAGACTAACATCCCTACACTACCAGCACAATATTGAAAGACATAAAGATAAAGCATAAAAAACACTTGACTCCTAACCAGCCTAGATCGTCACAATTGCCACAATATGAAGCCGACAAATTAGTACACTTATTGTCATAGCTTCTTCACTCGTTGGAGTCTCATCCAAAATCTGTAATTCATGGAAGGCACAAGAAACTAATTACGGAATTAAAAATATTTTTTATAAAAAGTTATTAATATTCTCTCATTATGAAATTTAATACATTTCTAACATGGTTTTTAATAAAATAATTTTTATTTATTTCTTAATTAGTGACCCTAAGGCATTGGATTGGGAATAAAATAGTAAAATGCACGCATAGTTTGATCCACCATTGGTCATTTATTTTGTCCTTAAACTTTGAGTCCCCACTGTTTTACAGCCCGGCCCTTGCGTGGTCCCTCCGTCAAGTGCATTCGCTGACCCAGCGATCACTTCACACGCTCGGTCAGCACCGCTTCACACAAAGCCAGTCAACCACAACCCTATTACTGGGAAATAAGGAAGACAGTGAATGAATCAATGAAAGTTGTTTCTAATGTTTTGCATTCAAATCTAGGTTTGCATTCGTTTGTAATTCTACTTATGATTTTTGTTAAATCACATTAGATAGTAATATTGGATATTAGCAGTGATTCCGCGAATGCTGTCATAATGTGCTTGTTATGATTTATGATAGAAATTTGCTATTTTGTACGAAGTGTGTTCCAGGATTTTCGTGACATATAGCATTGCTGATATCATAAAGATAAATTATTGTTTTCATCGTGTCGTATTTCTATGAGTTTTCTGTTACTATGTTTTGAAATTTAGGGTTAGATTTTGATAAAACTAAATTTTTAAAAATTACTTTTAAACTGTTGCATGTAATTAAGATATATTTAAATTAATTTTAACCACAAATTTTACATTAAAACAAGTGTAATGGTGTATAAAATTAATTCTACGTATTAACCGAAGCACTTCTTCCATGTCCTTTCCCCATTAGTCTCCTCCTGTCTCTCCACTATAGCACATTTTATATTTTAACTGTTCATTATTTACTTTATGTACTCCACTCTTTTGCATTCCGTTGTACTAATGCGAGGATTAGTAATAAGACATGGATTGGATTGGACACAATGAGAAATTCAAACAAGAAAGGATTAATCGGCAAAAGGAAAAAAATTATAGCAACACGTAAAAAGGCAGGAAGCAAAATAAACAATATCAGTAGATAGTGGAAAAACGAAATTAGTTATACATATTCAGACCTTGATATGAATATCCACAAGCCTACTTTTGTACCTCTAACGATCTTGCTAGACTTTTTTTTTTGACAACCAAAAATGTTCAAATAACATGGGTCAAAAGAAAAACTCTAACAGGCTAATAGCTCTTCTCGAGAACAAAAAGACCATGTGTTTAGTCTGTTGCAGTTGCGTCACCATTATCCCCTTCATTTCTAATATCTGGCAACGTATCCAGAGCAGTTCGTACCACTGCCACATTCTTGAGGATATGAGAATCAGAAGAATCAGTGTGATGGTGTTCAACTGAGTTAGAAGTTCCTATCGCAGAGGTTGTGTTCGATGTTTTATCTGTTTCCGTGTCACCCTTGAACTCATCCTTAGTGGCATCAGTGTTCTCCTTCATATATGAAATATTCTGAGTCCTGTTTGTTTCACTTGTTTCAGTAAAACTGTTGTTCTCAGTTTCATTTGATGCTTCAAATCTTCTTGTCTT
Organism: Spatholobus suberectus; assembly: GCA_004329165.1. Classification (NCBI taxonomy): domain Eukaryota; kingdom Viridiplantae; phylum Streptophyta; class Magnoliopsida; order Fabales; family Fabaceae; genus Spatholobus; species Spatholobus suberectus. The sequence goes on along the minus strand of CM014730.1, from coordinate 93,445,444 downwards.
TTCTAATTCACCACCCTCTAGATTAGAAGATTCACCTGCAGCTGCATCTCCCTTTTCTGTTTCAACAGGGACTGTTGAGTTAGAACCAGGTAGGTTTTCTTCAGAGACTCTAGTGCCACCCTGCTCTAATCCTTCTGTCTGCACATTTTTGACATCTCCAGTGACCGTTGTGTTCACAGTACCATTTTGAGCTTGGTCTGATTCAGAAAATATTACCATTTTATTCTGCTCAGATGAAATATTAGCACTGGTTCCTGTCAAGTTATTGCTACCTCCAGGCATCACTATTGTCAGATTACTGCCCGCTTCTGAATGACTGTCCGAATATGTAGTGGTAATATTGTCTAGATGTGAGCGATCCACTGCATTGGACAAGCTGTTGCTTCCAGTTTCTTTATCAGAAGTTGCATTGGAAGAAGTTCCAGCCAGCAGTTCAGCTTCTGTAATATTAAAATTTAAAATATGTTGGTTCCTGTTACTTTTCTGAGTATGATTAGGTCTGTTCCCTGATTTTGTGATATTCATTTCTGAGTTTACATCAGAGTTTACTAAACTAAGTGTCTCAGTTTCGGAACCAGTATCATGAGTCACAGCACTAGAAGCATCATCCCCCTTGTAATGTTCCTCCCGAGCTTCATGACTGTTATGGTTTTCAACTGAACCATCCTTTTCCTTATCCTTACTGTTGTTTTCTTTCTCTTTCTCATCACTCCCCTCTTCTTTCTCTTTCTCTTCATCCATGAACTCATCACGATCAGTATCGACTACTGATTGTTCTTGATCATTTTCATCTATCTCATCATCTCCTCCCCCTCTTTCATCTTCCATCTTGTCGCTTTTGCTTTCATCTTCCTCTTGTTCGTCTCCCCCTCCTCTCACTCCCTGCTTGTCATCTTTTTCTGCAGATTCATGCTCATTTCCTTCTTCTTCATGTCCATTGTGTTCATGCTTATCTTCATCCTCTACAATATTCTCATCTTCCTCTTCTTCCTCATGCTTTTCATTATGATTTACTTTGCCCGTACCTGGATGAAGATTTTTTCTACCAAGTTTCGAAGTCTGATACGCAGTCTGAGTTCCAACTGACAGTTTTGAATCATTCTCATCAAATTCCTTCTTCTTATCATGAGAGTGCTTAACCTGATAGATCAACCAGAAGCAAACACCAAGCAACAGAATAATCTGCAGAACATGCTTTACCTTGATGCCTTTGGATCTGTGGTTCCTACTAGGTGATCGTTTTATCATGCTTAACTTACTTAGAAACTCCTAATTTTATCTTCTCCAAATAGCAAGGCCAGACCACCTGCTTTCAACCGGAAATGCATCATTAAGGAACTACGTGAGCAATTATCAGCAATGTACATATACACTAATAAGGCAATATTAATAATAAAATTAAAAAAATAAATAAATCAAGACTCCCAGTCCTTTGAAATGCCCATATCAAGAAGAAGGAAGCACCGTTTAAATTGAAATCTCCAGAACTCGAAAGAAATGAAAAACAGGAGGACAAACCATTTAACGGGGCAACAACATTTATGGGCCATTCATAAACATCTTTGCACAAATAGCATTAAATTGGGGGGGGGGGGGGGGGGGGGGGGAGGGAAGGATGGGGTATGAACTAAAAAACAACATTTCACTCAAAACGTAACCTTTGTCAAAAGAAAATTTCAATAAAAGCAAATATCAGAATCATTTAAACTAAGGTTCCCAAATAATTAAAAACGAAAGACTAACAAAACCCAAATTATCGCCCGATGCTTCCACAGCAAAAACAAATGCTCCAAAAGCAAACATAAATTACCTCAAAAATGAAAATCAACAATTTTTTAGAGGTACGAATAATGTAATGTAATTGATCATTTTGTTATTTCCGTCTACACCTTGAAGCATGCAAATCTATACAGTTGGCAGGAAAAGTGGAAAGGCAGTGAGCGTTTCAGACCCACAAGCAAACCCTAGAAAAAGAAAACCCCCTGAAGCAAAACTAAAAGACACCAACAGAAAATTTAAAGAAACAAAATCTTTATCAAATACCAATCAGAAAAGAACAGCCACAAGCACATATCGTGTGCTCCATTCATCATTGAGAAAGAAGAGTGAGGTATGAAAAGAGATAAGGTAAAAGCTCGTTCCATAAACGAAGAGAAATGATAAGAAAGAAAATCACCTGAATGAGCGGAAGAGGAAGGGAAGAGACGCAAGCATAGAGTTGAGGTGATAAGTCAAAAAGATAGCAGTGTGATATATTAAGAGGATGTAGGTGTGCAACTGCTTTCTTCGGAAATTATTTCTTCGGAAATTAAACGAGTGAGGGAGGGAGACACGAAAAATAGAGAGAGGGAGAGAACGTCTGTATTTACAAGATTGGGAACGTATGATACAAAAACATTAAACTTTAAATAATATTCTTATGAATTTAAATAACTTCTATTTCTAATAACAATTTATTCTTTTAGCCTATGCAATTTTGAACATAAAATTATGTGCATTATGTCATATCTTTTAGAGGATATATAGCTGTTTTTGTCTACAAAATGCCAACAAGTTTTCCGATTCATTGATGGTGATGCGGGCAACCAATATATGGACATGAATAATTCTTGTATTCCTTACCCCACTTGTATTTGTTTTTATTCTCCATTTCTCGACTACTCCAAGATTCCAAGAAAATTTTTTTTTTTTGAATGACTCCTCCAAGAACTGGACTTTAAGCAAGAAGCACCGGCCAATTTAAATGACCAAGGCTTGTTATTTTTGGCTAATTTCCCTGAAAAGTTGCTTTAGTCAATAATAGTTTATACTTTTTCACCCCCATAAATTTTGGTTGTTCCTGTTTTCACTAATTAGGAGTTTGTATGAGTTGTCTCATCTTACTAATTCGGTTTGCTTTGTGATTAATTTTGATGGGTTTAAATTTTAAAAATTAGACTCAATGTATTTTGATGGAAGATTCAAGTTATATTTTGGATTGTCCTAACTTAATTTGGTGCCCTATATTATTTTAAAAATATAACTTTTTTGAATAATTGTGTATTTATAAAAAAAAACCTTTTCATTTAATAGATAATATTTTGTATAACATAATATTATATTTATCTTGATATTATTTATTTTAATATATATATATATATATATATATATATTATAAAATACATCTTAATTTAAATTGCATACTTATTTTATTCTCTAATTTAACTATACATAACATTTATATTACGTTCTTAAAAAAAAACCATTTATTATACGTTCATAAATTGAGCTAATCTAATCTTATCCCATGTACTATCGAGTTTTGATCATGTTTGAGTTCAAATAAATGATTTTATCAAAATTTTGAATAAAGTAAAAGCAAAAAATAAAGACGTCTCAACTTATCCCACACACACTCTTACCAATTGAAAGTAATTTTTACCCATCACAAAAATACTAATTATAAAAACTCTTCTCAATGCACTTCAACCTTTTTCTCTTAATTTTCCTGCACACACGCACATACTTTTATTTTAATTGATTATTTTGTTGGTAATCGTATATGTACTTTGATACAAATTTGTTAAGCTTAGAGTATATTTGAGAAAATAAATAAGTTAACTTCAGCTTGAATTCTGTGGGGTCAAAAGAGGCAGCGAGTGTAGATCTACAAAGCTTTAATAGTTTGGTAGTGAAGGAACTCTTTATTATTAACACATGGTGAGAATGATCAGTTGTAAGTATTTCGATGTTCAAGTGAGTTTGGGTTCACTTGAGTAGCCAAATAACTCAAAGAGAGAACTTGCCTTGAAAAAATAGATAATTGGAGAGTGAAACAAAGTAAGATAATGCGAAAGTTGATCCCTTACCTATCAATCAAGTGTGGGCGTAACCTACTTGTAATCAAAGTGTGAGTATAATTGACTTGTGATTGATGTAGAAGTCCATAACAACTTCTATTTTATTTAATTAGTTCAAAAGCTTATTTAATCAAAATTTGTTTGTTTGGAAAATGAATATATTTCACTAGATTGTAGCATTTTTTTAAACATCAATTCATATAATGTTTGACCATATAGGTTCCTATTTTTTTCCCCTCTCATTTTTATTTTGTTATCTTATTAGAATTCCTCCTTTGTATTTCTTATATCCAACAATCCTTAGCACTCTCTCTACCTCTAATCGAATACCATTTTTCTATAATATACAATCATCAAAGTTATAATATAAAACCATTTATATTATCTCATTTTAGCTAATAATAAATATGAAAATAAGAATAAAATTAAAAAATATTATTTTTATTTTAAGATGATATATTATTTGAAATAAATTAAAATATAAAATAATAAATATTTGAAAATATATAATTACTAAATTTCACATTGTAACCAAATAATTAATTTTTTTTATATTAATTTATATATATCAAATAGTTGAACAACTAATTTAATTAAACACTTAATTTAATTAATTAACTTATTAATTTTTAACATTTAGCTAACTTTTAAACATTTAATTAACCTTTTTACTTAAAGCTAACTTATTCATTAATTTTGTCAAACATATCTTTAATAACTTCGAACTTTTCATCCTATAAACAACGTTTAAGAGCCGGAAGGAAAATTCCCAACATGAGAATGGTCCAAAGAAGTCCACGACGACAAAGGTCCAAGTACGTATTTAATGAATTATATGACTATTTTTAAATTATTTTTTTAAAAAAATATAAATTAAAAAAGTTTAAAATTATTAAAAGATAAGAAAATTAATCCATTTAAACCTTAAAAACATATGTATTAAAAATATTTAAAATTATTAAAATATGTATAATTAATTTATATAAGTGTTCAAGTGAATTTTTAGGAAAAAACACAAATATTAACACATTTTCAGTTCTCATCAATGTAAGAAATAAATTGAAAACAATAAAATTAAATATAATTAATTGAGATTTAAATACAAATTTAACATAAAATAAAATAATTAATTTAAAGATTTTTAAAACATGTAAAAAGTATATTTTTAACTAACAATTACATTCTTTAATTACAATAAAAAATTGTATCATAAAAATGAAGATTAATTGACTGATTTAGTTGATAATAATTAATGTGTTTAGTTGAAAGGAGGATAAGGAAGAAGAGAGATTTTAATGAAGGGAGAAAAGAGTATAGAAGAAAAGACGAGTCTTTTCATTTGATTTGATTGACTAAATTACTATTTTGGTCTTTTATTTTTTTACAAAATTCTATTTTGGTCTTTTATCTTTTAAAAAGTTTGTTTTGGTATTTTATGTTTTAAAAAAGGCTCAAATTGGTCATCTTGTCAGTTTAAAATTAATGCTGTTAATATTTAAAAGATAATGGTAGTTAAAAACTGTCACAAAATATTTTTTTTTTTATTTTCTCTTCCTTCGCTCTCTTCTTCGTCTTTCCACCTCACACTCTCTCACACACACACACTCTCTCTCCTCTATCATTTCAATTCCACCCAACCATCCTCCAACTTTAGAGCCAAGTTGATTTTCATTGGCATGTATAACATCATCATCGGTGCCATCTATGGCGTCCCAAGGGAACTAAAGCCATCCTGTTGAAGAGAACATGAAGTAGTGAACCATGGAAAAGAATGGCGGTAACTGCATAGGGAAAAATTTTCTGAGTAGGGCAACCAAATAATCACAAAATGGAAGCAACTGCTATGAGGAAAATAAGACAAAAAGCATGAGTTTCAACTTTCAACAATATTTAGAATAGATAGTTCTTGGATATAGTAACTAGAATCCAATTCAACATGTTCAAGTCCAAGCTGAGAATATATCTCACAAAATGAATAGGATTGGTTTTCTGCACTAAAATGTTTGTACAAGCTTGTCCAGACAATCAACTACATTGATAGAACAATATAATACAACTTGAAGAAAAAACAAATAAACATTGAAACTACGCTACAAACACAGACAACAAGAAGTAAACCTCGGCAAAGGATTCATATCCAACCAAAAGACAGACTAAGTAAATGATTCCACAAACAACCACCACTACAGAAGTGAGAAATGGAATGCTTTCCCACCATTGACTCATCCTAGGAGGAAACCCTGCCTGTGTCAATTAAGTCATCAACAACAATTAATCAAAATAACATTTCTATTTAACCATTCCACAACAACACTCAATAGAATCAACGAATCCTAAATAACATAGCGAACTATAAATTGAGTGCCACAGTTAATAGAATCACTTCGGAGTACGCCTCGTCGCCATCGAGCTCAAGCCCGACGTGTTGTTTGGGCTAAGTTGGATGCCACCATGGAGAACGAATTGGCATATGAGTACGGCACTCAAGGTTTTCCTGCTATTTTCTTCTTGGTCAATGGGGTTCATTGGCTTTAGATGAGAGAAGGGTAAGATAGAGAGACGAGAGAAAGGTGGGAAGATGAAGAGGGGAGTAGAAGAAGAGGAAAGAAAAAAATGTTTTGTGGTGGTTTTTAAAAGCCATTATTTTTAAATTATTAATAGTGTTAATTTTAAACTGATGAAAGGACCAATTTCAGCCTTTTTTAAAACATAAAGTGCTAAAATAAATTTTTTAAAAGATAAAGAACCAAAACAAGATTTCGTAAAAAAAATAAAGGATTAAAATAATAATTTAGCTAATTTGATTCAAAAAACAAATGCAGAAAAAGGAAGGAAAAATATACTTACTTCGTAAGAAAGAGGAGGATATATATATATATATATATGTATATATATATATATATATAATATGCAAGGGAGGCTCAAAAGCCACTACAAACTAAAGATAATATATTATTATATTTTTATAAATAATAATGAAGGGGCATGTGCAATTAAAAATTAAAAATTATTTCTCTCTCTTTTAAATCTCCTAATATTAATGGGAAAATAAAAGTACAAAAAAAGATATTTTAACTCTTTTATTTTTCTTTTACTTCTCTTTAAATTTTTGAACCAAACCGAGATTAAAAAAAATAAAAATCATCCCCTCTCATCCCGTTCATTTAACCCAAACCAGTCACAAGTGCAATAAGTAATTAAGAGGTTGGTGAGTGGTAGCAAAACAAATGACCAAATCACACCCTTTTTCAATTAGCCACCTAACTTTTTCCAATGGTATTTCTCATGTTTCCATTGTTTTTGCCACTCACCGAATTGCCTCAGCTGACCTCTGCAAAATGTTTGTAGTAAAAAGATGTCCAATCACTTAAACTGAGGAACAACCCTATGATGGGTTGCCGCTCACAACTCTAGTTTCCTAAGCCAACAAACTCTTTCCATCTTATACAAACTTCTTCCTTTTTGCTAGTTATTCAAATGTGGTTGTTGCTTCTAATGTTAATTTTTCATTTATAGAGTAATTAAAATCTTATTTCCAGGCTGCCTAAGACAAACCTTCACAAATGACAAGCAATAATAGATTCGTTGAATGACTTTGCAACTTTTGCTACTTTGAGAACATATTTGTAGTATTTTCTATGTCCTACAACTAACTCTTCATTCTTTTTGGTTGATATATGAGAGGAACATAAAATACGAAACAAATAAAGCGCCTCATTTACCAACGGTATGATAAACTATAACAAATGGGGACGGAAATAGGAAAATTTAACAAATAAATTCTATCAGTAAAATAGTCTCCAATAATAGCAAAAAATATTCTTAAAAAATAGAATAAGTATTTTTTTGGTAATGTGAGGCAAACAAAGTTAAAAAAAGTCCCCACTGCATCAGTTAACATTAAAGTACCGAGCCCTGGAGGGTTGGACTATTGTGAATCTTCAAAGGGTCTCCATTTGAAGCACCAAACTTGACCATAAAGTCTACACATTGATTGCCTACTCTGAAGGTATGCTCCGGTGTCACTTGCTAAGTCCCTGCAAAGAAGTAGGCGAATATCATGGATGATAGCTACATATTGGTGGAGCAAAATGAAGGCTCTTGTGACAAGGGTGAAGGTGTGCATGGAGTCAGTATAACACACTACGTTCCTGTGCCCCAACTTCCAAGAAAGAGTGAGCCCATGATAGAGAGTAGCATCTTTGCGTGTAGAATGTTTGAATGCCTAGTATAATCCGAAAGCAAACCACACATCATTTCTTGTTCGAATAAGACCATCGTTTTAGTCAGAGTAAGTTGGTTTAACGCATATTTTGGTCTCTATAGCCTATTCTTGATTTGGTTCCTATATGTAGAAACGTATTAAATTAATTTCTATACATGCAAAAGTTACCAGCTTGATCCCTGCCGTTATGACACCATCTCTAAAGGTCTTATGTGAACAATTAACCTCCTTATGATTCTTAATTTGAGGGCATTTTTAATTTGGTTTCTATACGTTAAGGTAACACATTTTTAATTTTGGTCTTTATACATATAGTGCATTCTTAATTTGGTCTTTATACTCAAAACATTATTAAATCAAGTCCTATAAGTACAATTGTTACTTGTTTAATCCTTATCATCATGCCATGTTTAGACACTGTCTCTAGCGATTCTACATGGATTATTAACATTTTACGTAGAGTTTCACCCTTATCATTAAACTAAAATGGTTTTTCCCTCTCCAACCTTTATTTAGTCACCATCGTTAGATTATTGAAATTAAATTAAATTTTTGGTAATTAGGAATCCTGTGCGGTGTGACTATTTTTTAATTTTTAATTGATGAAGTGTTTGCTTTAAAGTAAATTTTAAAGTTGTGCTTATTAAATAAAATAAGTATGATTAAGTGCTATTTTCCAAATCACAATAGAGGCTACAACAAGACCAAAAAAAAGACAATCTAAATTTAGGTAGAGCAATATTGGAAGATAGGAGTGTCGCATTTGAGAACCTAAAATAACATTTTTGTTGTATGTAAAAAAAAAAAAGATTTACCAAACACAAGTTTAAAATTTGGCATGCAACATAGGATTAAAAAATTCAATGGGAAGAAGCCACCATCATCGAAGTAGCGGAAGGAAAAATGCTTTGGAATTATGACTCAATGAAGGAAGACAATCCCAAAGGTTGCATGAGAATGTATCCTAGTGCTAGGGTAATGGCAGTGACAAAGTATTTCAAGAGGTTTGAATATCCTATGTAGTAGGTTTCTAACTCAAATATGTGTAGTTAATTTCTTATAAACCTTGCCTTTATGAATTAATAATTGACTTTGAATCTATAAAAAGAGGAGAAATACTAGGAATATATTTTTTGACATACTCTTTTGAATACATTTTTTTTAGTGGTTAAAATTGATTGATAATTGTAAAATTTTATGGGTCTCACATCCATTTAATGATTCCCTCTCATGATTTTGAGAGTTTTCATTAATTTTTAGAGAAAATAGATTATATATGGACAGTGTAAAACAGTTTTACACTGTTATCTAATCACAAACCACCTTTTACAATAATCACCTTAAAAGTCATATTAACGATGATTTTCAATTTATTGATAGTGTAAATTTTTTTACATTAATAGTGTATAACTATTAAACTCTAATTTTTAATCAATAAGAGAAAGTGTGTTCGAAGAAGTGTGTTAGAGAATGTATTACTAGTCCTTCACTAAAAACAATAATAATTTTTTACCATTTTAATTATTATTTGCAACCATTTACATGATCCCTTCAAATACTTTGAAGTAGGCGTTGGGGAAGATCACCCTCTGTAGAAAGGTTTGGATAGGATTTTACATTTTTGCAATGCACCAATTGCATTCAATTTTTTTGTCCCTATTCCCCGCCCGCTTCCTAAAGACATGATAACACGACAGACACTTTGGGGAGAGAATATATTAACCTGCACGAAGTCACGTTAGGATTGGTGTGGCCGTAAGGACAATTAGAATACATACATTAACTAAAATCTAAGAACACTACTTTCAACCATTTTATTTCTCAATAACAGTGCTGTACGTTTTGTGGAAAATGATGAATCAGAAAGATGGCGAAAGAAGACGGGCACTTGGTTATGACTTCCTTTTATCCGAATAAATATCTTTCTGTTTGGTCAATTTTGATGGCTAAAGTGTCAATGTCACCAGAGCATCACAGTACTATGTTACATGATCAGCAAATGGGTGGATTTCCCTCTCGCTATGGAAAGTTATTTATGACCTTTCAGTAGGAGTACCAACGCAAAACAACCCCTTCTGCATGCTTGTGTTCCTTGGGTGGGTTATGTATAATTTTCAAATCCTTCTAGATTCAGGAAGAAAATAAATTAGTAGTGTCATAACTCTTCCTTTTAGGATTGATTGTCAATATAAGTTGGAGAAACCTTGCTATTGCACATAGATTACTACTGCAAGTTGCAGAGCGACATATTTTGGACGCTAACATTGTTAAAGTACGATATATGTTGGATGACAAGGTTATTTAAACTTGTAAATGTTGAACAAAATAGCAACTCAACAAGTCTTTACTATGTTCGATACATTTCAAGAACCCTGCTCTCAAACATGTACATTTCACATTTTGCGGAGAGAAGACAATAATTATCTGTGGTTGTCTGGTGCCACTCGCATTAAATAAAATATACGGCCTACCTGCATATATTATTTCACTTAGAAAAATAAGCTACTACGATACGAAGTGTTCCAAGATATCGAAATACCGTCAGATGAAACTAGGACAAATAAGTACATGGATAATGATACATATATTAAAACCTCGAGGCAATCAAGCTTATCGAGGATCCATTTCGCTAATCGACATCTCATTGACAGACATTGGTATTGACTTTGTTGTAGATTGATCAAATTGCAGCTCCTTTGGCATGTTTGTTTCAGTTCCACTGTGGACGAAAAATGCAGGCCGCTTAGGATCTGGTAGACTAACGGTGTTACTTTCTAGCATCAGAACTATTGTTGCCATTGTAGGTCTGTCAGCTGGATCTTCTTGGACACAGAGCAAACCAATATGGATGCTTCTGATAAATTCACTCTGAGAATAGGATTCTCTTAATATGGGGTCCATCAGTTCCAAAGGGGTTCCATCCTTCCGAAGTTGCCAAGCCTACAAAAAGAAATTCATCAAGTATTTGTCGCGGTGTGAGCACCACATATTTTTCCTTTTCATTTGAAGTACACAATTTGGATGAATTAACCCAAGGAAGCTAAATATCTGCTCTACTTACATAGCTCAATAGATCCTCAGCACCGTCCGTTTGATAGAAAGAGCTATTCTTTTTGCCACTTATAATCTCCATAAGGAGGACTCCAAAACTGTACACGTCAGACTTAACGGAGAACTCTCCATGCATCGCATACTCTGGAGCCATGTAACCACTGTATATAACGTGGATTGAACCATCAACACATAACCGTCAGCACAAGAAACAAAACACAGAAATCTGGAATAATGCAAATGATGTTTATAATTTGTTTGATTGAAACTACCAAGATATTTGAAACGGTTTTATTGATAGATTGTTAGAATTAGAAACCAGTGCGCTTCCACAAATATACGTGCTCCAAGGAAGATGTGAATTATGAAATGTGTACTTACTAGGTCCCTACAATTCTGCTGGTGTTTCCTTGAGTTTGATCAACTCCAAATATTCTTGCCATGCCAAAATCTGAGATTTTTGGATTCATATCTCCATCCAACAATATGTTGCTAGCTTTAAGATCACGATGTATAATTCTAAGCCTAGAATCTTCATGAAGATATTGAATGCCTCGAGCAATTCCTCCAATAATCTTGTAACGTCTCGCCCAATCCAACTCCCTTTGCTTTTCAGGATCTACAAATTGGACAAAATATTCAAGTCATATGAAAAATGTCAAATAAAATTGAAGTAACTTAGGAGAAACATTACAACACTTTGAGTGCAGGAAGCATAAAATTTATCACGGTTTTATCCAGGTTATGGTTAGGCCAATAATGAATAATTGTTTTAAATTTTTATGCATAGGTTCCTGTATTGTGGTCTACGTATATACTGAAGAGGACAACAAGGCAAAAACTGGAAGGAAAAAATAAAATAAAATTAAAGAAGGCATTCAGAAGGAAGGATTGTCTGTTCCTACCAAAGAGAATATAGTCGAGACTTTTGTTGGGTACATATTCATAAACAAGTATCTTCTCTTCCCCTTGCAAGCAAAACCCAAGAAGCCTGACTAAATTTCTGTGTTGAAGCTTGGCAACCACGAGCACTTCATTCTTAAATTCTTCTTCACCTTGTCCAGAGCTTTTGGAGAGTCTCTTGACAGCTATTTGTTGTCCAGTGGGAAGAATACCCTAAGAATTTTCCAAATAAAACTAAATGACATATATGTAGTATGTATTATGTAGATCGATCTTATTTCACAGAAACAAAAAGTATACCAGTGCCTTACCTTGTAAACCTCACCAAATCCACCTTCGCCCAACTTATTACCCGCAGAGAATTTGCTTGTGGCCGCTTCGATTGTGCCGAAATCGAATTGCAAGGACTCCAGAGTGGTGATGTCGTCATACGGAGCTAAAAAGCCAAAATCAAATGCGTAAGATAAATTCACTAGAGAAGAAGGAACAGAAAATCATGATGTTTTGGTGGATCCTTACTTTTTCCTTCCTTTATTACAGAATCCCGCTTCTTCCTAGCTCTTCTACTCAAGAAACAGATTCCCACTATAAATATAAGCACAGCGACCGTGATTGGAACAACAATCGCAACAATCGTCCCAGCTGAGATCCCACTGCTTCCTGTGTCCATCCCATTCCAAAACATCAAAAACAAACGCCACCAGCTTTGAAAGCAAGTACACATAATTTAATTTCAAAGATTTTACCTCCGGAAGTTGGAGGAGGAACAAGTGTTGGCGGCGAAGGCGAAGGCGAAGGCGAAGGTGGGGAAACGGTGGGGCGATAGAAAGGGTAGAGCTCGTACCTGACATTACAGCTCGGATAGAGAACCCTTCCTCCCTGCTTTCCCTGACAGCACCAAGGAAGGTCTCCTATCACGCCACTCAGACACCTTCTGCAGTCTTGCGGGGACAGATCGGGTGTGCACTGAGCCAAACAATACAGCGTCTGAAACGCAGAAATGTTGGCCTGTCTCGTCGCGTATTTCTTCGCACCGATGGAAAAATTGGCGGCCTCGTCAGCGGTTGTGTTTATTGTTCGGAAGAGCAGGCGCATGAAGGATTCCTGGTTGGAGATATTGGCGGTGTTCAAGAGCCCCACACGTGGCCGAGTGTCCACCGTCGAGAAGAACGACCGGTTGGAGTACCGAACCATGCACTCGTCGTACCATATCACCGCCTGTTTCGACAGAGAGCACTGCGACAGGAGACGCCGCGTTGCGTTCACCACGCACTGTCCACAAGAGGGCACGTCGCCCCTGCACATGAACAGACCGCGGACCGTGTCGGACGAGGATGTTCCGACGGTGGTGTTGGAGAATTCGGTGGTGGTGTTGGAAGATAAGGAATTGAGGAGGCTCCTCACGTTTAGTTGGTAGGCACTGTTGGCGGTGGTGTTGCTGCCTGAACAGTTCTGGTACAGATACACGGGGGACGAGTCCTGTTCCTGTGCTTTACAAGTATCAAAGTTGAGGAAGCTAAGGAAGGTCAACAGCAACACAAGCTTCAACCCAGCCATGGATACCTGCATAACAACCATCTCTCAGCACTCACATACGCTCTAGTTTTGCACTTTCAATAATTTTTGTGTTATTTAATGGTGACTGGACTGGAGTTTTCTTGACTTTTTGGCAGATACTTTTGCTTCGTTCATATGGCTTTTTTTTTAAAGTGTGTATATTGACTATATTCATATGGTGTCTACGTAATATATGTACGGCTTTAATACTGATGAATTATGTAAATATAAAAAATAACTTCCGTATTGCAATTTTTTTTTTTTTGTTTTTCTACATTTTCTCCTCTAAACAAGAAAAAAATATTCAAAATTTTTATTTTCTTTTCTTTTACCATTTCCTATCCTCTCTCACTCGCTTGTGTTATTTATCATTTCTTTTATAACATTTTGCGCATAATTTGTCACATTTTTTTATACCATGTTTCTTACAAAAACAAAACAGCGTATTAAAAATAAGCATATTTTTATTTTGTTATTTTAAAAATAATATAATGTAAAAAATATCAATTAATAATACATGGGACATGACGCAAGTCACGAGTCAATAAAGCAATTCAAGCTATTTATTTGTCTGATTTCCCCCGGGATGCTTGTTATCTTCCGTGATTTATTTTGATTATCAAATGTTACAAAGAAGAAGAAGAAGAAAAGTCCAAAAATAATTTCTCTGCCGAGGATGCTTGGGTGGGGACTACAATGAAAGGAACACTTCATGCGGATATGATAGTCAAGAGGTAGAGAGACACTGAGACACAGAGAGTACTATTGTTTATGTTATTAGTAGATACAGATCAAGCTTTCATTTACAAGTGTAATTTAACATCACAAGTAGACCAAGTCTTCGTATCTGACTTACCTGTACAGTTAATTCCCTGTAAAACAGGCTACTTAGGCCTCAAATTATTTAAGGTCTTAACAAAAAAATACTTTTAAAAAATATTTATTATCAATTTGAATTGTTAGATTATAAATTTTATTATGATATAATATATTATTTGTTATTATTTCCATTAGTAATCTTATGTAGTTTTAAGATTGTATCACTTGATATATATATAAAAAAATTGTATTATTTGAACAAAAGGTTTAGATGAAGATAGATTGGAAAAAAAATATTATATCAACCTTGAAAAGATTTTAAGTTCTAGTAACTATTGTAATATTCATCGAAGATCTTGATTTATTTTTAAAAGTAAAAATATTACAAAAAGTATAAATAAATAAAAATTCATACTGTATTAAAAATTTAAATTATATGAAAAGGTTATATATTTTTTTAAATACGTACATTGTTTCTAAAATATTATTAACAATATTTATAATTATATTTATTGCTGAAAGTAATTCTTTAAAATTAAAATGACACAAATGTTGTTAACTATATCTAAGGATAAATTGAATCACTGAATTTGTCAATTTATATATTAATAATAAAATGTTAGAATACTTAATTATAAAATTTTGTAGTCAATAAAAAAAAACAAAAATTAACAAATTATATTAAATTAAGCTTTGAATATAAATTAAGTCTGAAGTCTCCGAATTTCGACACGTCCTGTAACTCCTATTTATCTAACATGTCCCACTTTTTGTGCTACTGTGAGTACTCAAGAACGCTTGTTAAAATAGTAACACCCCTACATTGTCACAAGAAGTGCCGAATCATCTTGGTAAAATACCAGAAAATGTTATCTCATTCACTGATGGAATGGTTGGTGTAGAGAGATCGACATGAAGCACCCTACCCAAAGAAAGTGCTGGTTTACTTGGTTGGGGAAGAGCCATTGATTCACTTCCCATGAAAACAGCCACATTTGACATGGTGGGCCTGTGTCCTGGATTTTCCTGCACGCACAGCAGCCCATTGTGCATACATCTTAGAACTTCAGAGGTAAGACGTACATGATTCCAATAGCATTGGATCCACAAAGTCTAATTCTTTTCCTTCATTCCACAGTCGCCATGCCTGTCATAGTTAGAATTAACAGAATTACATATATTTTCCTAGCACTTTGGGTGCAAGTTGGCTTACGGTGTTCCCATGATTCTTTTCGTGTTTGCTGCATTTTGATTCTTGGAAAATATCCTGGCCATTCCAAAATCTGATATTTTGGCTAACAGTTCGAGATTTAACATCACATTGTTTGGCTTCAAGTCTCTGTGAATGATTTTAAGGCGCTACTCCTCGTGAAGATAAAGTAATCCTCTGACTATGCCACTGATAATGCCGTGGTATGTCTTCCAATCAAGTTTTGAACGTTTTTCTGGATCTTGATAATAAAGAACAAGAGTCAATCCAACGTTATGTTATCCTGAGTAAAACCAATCAACGATACATGTCGAAGGCTTATGCATTGAAAAGTAAGCAAGAAAACAAACCAAAGATAAATTGATCAAGGCTTTTGTTTGACATGAATTCATACACGAGTAGCTTTTCATGTCCCTCTAAGCCACAACCTAACAG
Source organism: Spatholobus suberectus (assembly GCA_004329165.1). Lineage (NCBI taxonomy): Eukaryota > Viridiplantae > Streptophyta > Magnoliopsida > Fabales > Fabaceae > Spatholobus > Spatholobus suberectus. Next base: position 93,429,405 of record CM014730.1, on the reverse strand, counting down.
CCTCACCAAATTCTTGTGTTGAAGTTTAGCAATCAATATGACCTCATTTTTGAATTCCTCTATGCCTTGCCAAGACTTTCTCAATAATCTTTTGACTGCTATTTCATTACCATCTGGTAGAACACCCTGCAATGTAAATTCCAAAATCAAACATAATGAGAGGACTAAAATCCAGGTCCTACCCGAGACAAAGAGAGTTTTTAGTGGATTTTATATATGACCTTGTACACTGCACCAAACCCTCCTTGTCCCAGCTTATTTGTATCAGAAAAGTCATCAGTAGCAGCCCTAATGACAGCCAAAGTCATGAACAACACTTCATCGGAACTAATCAAGTCACCTTCTTGTGTGACTGCTACATTCTTTGTGGTAGACAACTCTTGTAATAGCGTTCTTTCACTTGTTTCTTCATCTGTTTCATTTTATATTTTGAAGGCACAAATAGAAACGAAGTACATAGAATTGAAGCTGACACTTCTTAAATGGTTTTGTGATTGTTAATAAATTATAGTTGCGGAAGTGCACCTCTATCTCTATCTTAATTTCTTTGGTCGAAGGCAAGGGGTGCCCAGCCCAATAAAAAGTGCTAATATTAAAATTAAACCGCATATAGTCAAACACCTTTTTCACTGTATGGATGAGATTAAGATGATGTTACAATCCTAATCGCCTATTCATGTCGCCCATCAAATATAATTAAATTTGATTTTAGTCTTTAAAAAAATATTTGTTTTGATTCTCATAAATTTTAAAACGATTTGATATGACAAATTACATGATATCTCTAAATATGTTAGAATAAAAAGACTAAATCATGTTTTTTAAGAACTGAAAATGGACACAATGAAAATGAAATAAGTACAACAGTAGAAAAATAATATCGAGAATTTTAATATAAAAAATCGTCCCCAATTTAAGTAAGGAAAACCACATCACATATTCCAGCAAAATATCTCTACTATTAAAAATATGATTACGATATTTCTCTTTTGATATAAGAGGATATCTTAATCTCACTTAATAATAGTATTTCTCCATTCTCACAAGAAGAGAATAAGGCTCTCTCTTGAAGAGAATTACAATTAACAAGAATTCTCCCTATTACTATCTTGGACGGCTGCGATTACTCAAACTTTTCATCACAAGTTCCTTTACATATAGTGGAGAGGTGTATTCTTAAAATAAAAACAGGGAATTTTCATTATTGAAATGGAAAATGACTGGAAGTGTGAATTCTTGAGCAGAAAATCACTGGAGCCACCCGGTCCTTAGTCTAACTCAAAGCTGGTAAACGGTATTCACTCTGGTTATTAATGTAAGGTACTAGAAAGTATTGATGATCTGTTTTTATAAGACATTTTATAATTTTTATGAAGTATTTAAATTTTTTTCAATGTTATTCTTATTAAATATTTTGAGTATTTGTGTCTTTATTTGATAGTGATGTATAATGTTTTTAAATTTTAATGTCTTCAAGTCATTTGTAATAAGTTAATGATGATTGATAAAAATAAAATTGGTACATTATAATATTTTAAAATAATATTAAAATTAACTAATTTAATTATTTTTATTGGTCTGTGTAATTTTATTACAAATGTCTTATATTAGAGATTAGATAGAATATTATTTTTCATTTTTCCTCCTGATTGGGGCCAAGCTTATTCCTAGTTACTAGTCTTTGTCTCTCTCTCTCTCTCTCTTCCTTTCTCATTTAATAAACTGATCAATGATTTACATTTCATGCTTAGGTTTCAGTCACACTCAATGGGCGGCAGAATTGATTAGGCTGAATCATTAAGAAAGGAGCGTGATTTAAAGAACATGGAGCAGGGCATCTCCTGACGTTCGCCTGGAAATCCATTTAATATATTATAAAATACTTAAATATATTTTTAATCTCTATAAAATAAATGAGTTTTAATTTTGGTTTTTGTAATTTTTGTAATTTTTCATTTTTTTAAAATTTGTAATAACTTCTTTTGGTCCTTAAACAAATAAGCAAATTTTGGTTTTGGTCCTTATAAAGCATTTTTTCTTGATTTTCATCCCTCAAAAATTAAAAATAACTATTTTTGGTTCCTAAAGTTCATTTTAAAGTAGTTAAATAACATAATTTTAGGGATCTAAAATTTTTTTTTAGAGGTATTACATGCTGATGTGGTATTATAGATACTAGTGAGTGTCATTTAGGATGATTATTTGACCTTCCATCAAATATAAAAGTAATTAACAAGTATCCTATAATAGTAGGAACTAAAAATAATAATTTCAAAATTTTGAAGAATGAAAACTAAAGAAATTTTTTTATAAAAACTAAACTCAAATTCATTTTACAAGAACTAAAAACATATTTAAGCCTATACTAGAATTAGTATTTAATTGCTCTATTAATGTTATTTATTATATAATTTTGATAATTTTATGTAATAATACATATTTCAAAACTAAAAGATGATTAAAAAAAGTTAAACATATAAATACTATAAAAATAACTTTTTTCTTAAAACATAATAATAAAATTAAATATTATAATATTTTAAAAAGATAGATATATGATTTTATAAATATGTAGTTAAATTTAAAATGATAGATGATATTTTATTTTGATTAATAAATAAGGATATAAATTTTAAAAATAAATTATTATGTATATGCATAAGTCTACTTTATTTTTAAATTTAGTTACTTTAAAATATATTTTTGAAACAATAATAATGAAATATAAAGATTTTATAGATTTTTTTTATAGAGTAAAGATTTTATAGATAAACTTAGATATATAAATACTATAATAATAACATTAAATAATATAATATTAAAAAAGCTAGATATTTTTCAAACCTATTTCTTTTATAAATATGTAGTTAAATTTAAAAAAAAAACCAAAAAATGATAAAAAAGTTAGATATATAAATTGTAAATTAATAACATTAAATATTTATAATATTATAAAAAGTCTAATAATTTTATAAATATGCAAATATATATTAAAATTATATACATATATATATATATATATATATATATATATATATATATATATATATATATATATATATATATATTAGATTCTATCTCTAATTATTATTTTAAATAAATAATTATGAATTGTTTTTAAATTAGCTAAATATCTAAAAAATCCTTTTTAATTATTATTTTTCATAAAATATATTATAAAGTAACCAATTTATATAGTAAAATAGACTTGAACCTGAGCATTAATATAATATTTAATGCAATTAAATATTATTTAATGCTTTATTTATATGTTTAAAAATTTATTATTAAATAAAAAGTAATTATTCCTAAATTTAATATAGAAATATGTACTTTAAAATTTTTTATATACATTATAATTTTAGAAATTAGTTTATAAAATATTATTTAAGAGAGAAAAATGTAATATATTGATATATATATATATATATATATTGACATGTTGATAAATATATATAATAATTTGTCTCTTAATTTCTATCCTTAACTATTAATTTAAATAATTTATTATGAATTATGTTAAATTTAGCTAAATATCTAAAAAATCATTTTTAATTATTTTTGTTTGTAAAGCATATTATTTTTTATTTTTGAGAAAATCATAAAACATATACTAAAGTAACCAAAATGAAAGCAAAATACACTCACATATAATAATTTATTCATTAATTTCTATCCGTAATTATTATTTAAAATAAATTATTTTAAATTTAACTATGTGTATATTAAATCGTTACTTTTAGTTATTATTATTCATAAATCATGTTTTAAAACAGTTAATTCAAAAGAATAAATAAATTTGAGCATAAATATTAATATAATCTTTATCTTTATCTTTATGTATAAAAGGAAGGATGTTGGAACAATTTTTCTTGTCTAAACTAGAAGTATATAAGTCATTTCAAATTTTTTCATTTAATATAGTTAAATTAGTCTTTCAAATTTTGTCTTAAATGAAAATTATAAAAAAAATATTTTTAGTGGGTTGGCTTTAAAAATTAAAGTTAAGAAATAAACTAAAAGGTCACATTTATACTCAAGAATAATTTTATTTTTTTTGTAAAGCCTCATGTATCGTTTTAGGTCTAATTAATTCTCTAATTCAGTTTCGTAAAACTGAATAAAATGCTTGAATCATTATCGTCCATTTATTCTCTCTTATATATTCTTCTACTAAGGTTTAGGGTTGACTAGCAAGTGTATTCTTTTCATTTGCTTACGTTTCTTTTTTTAGCTTTTCACTTTCTTTCCCTCATTTTACTCTTGCGGTTTGATAGAAAAAGAATTTTGCTTAATATGTCTTAATTAACTTACAATAATGATACTTTTTATGCAGATACGAGATGAAAGTTCTTACAACAATATGTTATTGAGAATTGAGAACCAACATTAGGTATATCATCTTATTCCATTTCTTTTGTTTTTTTTTACGGATATCACCTCTGTGCATTTCCTTTCTTTTCTTTTCCCATTTTACTATTATCTTGTTTTATGTTTTGATTATTATGGTTCAAGCTTTTCATATATGTTTTTGTATTTTTATCTTTTACTATTATATTATAAATAATGTATATATTATTAGTATTTCTTATTTTGAGCAACAAAAAATTAATAATATTACTTTTACTTTATATCTCCAACTTACAATATTATTTTTATTCAGCAGGATATAAAGGGAGCATATTGTTACAACTTTACTTCTTATTCATTAATTTTCTTTTTTGTCATATTTTTTGATATAATTCATTTAACACAATTTAATAAATTTTATATACTTAAATTCTCCTATTAAATATATTTTACCTTTTCTACTTAATTCAATTGCCTAATTATATGTTTATACATGTTATTTATGTAGTTTATTATATACTTTAGTGTTTATTATGTACCAAAAATATATTCTTTAATGTTTATTAATTGGTCCAAATGAATTATGATATAAAAAATAATTAATTATTTTCATAAAATGAATTAATTATAGACTAATGTCTCTATCTTTACTTTTAATAAAGAATTAAATTGATTACATTAATGATCATAATTACACATTTTGATAATTAAAAGTTAATAATAACAATAAATAGACTCCTTTCAAATTTGTAAAGGTCAATTCTAACATTATAATTTTTTATAATAATAATAATAATAATAATAACAATAGTAGTAGTAGTAGTAGTATTAGTAGTAGTGGTGGTGGTGGTGGTGGTAGTAGTAGTAGTAGTAGTAGTATTAATTATACAAATAAGGCAATAATAATAATAATTAAATATAATAACAGAGTTTTTTCATAACAGTCAATTATAAGATATTATGATTTTTTATTGTTATAAATTCATACCTTAAAGAATAAAAATACTTATTATATATCATAAATATAAAACAGTTGTAGAGTATGTAATAATAGTATAACAATAATTATTAATAGCATTGTCTTTATGAATTCACTTAGAATTAAAAAAAAAAAGAGTAGTAACATATGAATAGTATGTAATAATATTAAAAAACTAGTAATACATATAAATAATAATTTCTATAGATAAATAGTCCTTTTAATAGTTAAATTATAAGATATAAAGTAGTCTGAAAAATATAATAATTCTTATAGGTAAATAACCTTAAAAGTAGCAAGTAATGAAATTAAAATTAAATAACAAACAACAACAACAATAAGAATAATAGACAAATCTCATTGCACTTATCAGGAGTGTTCAATTTATGTTGCGTTTAGGTTAACCAACTCAAAACTTTAACAATATCACAAAATTAAAATTAATATCTTCTAAATAATTAAAAATATCATTTTAAATTAATTAATAACTATATATATATATATATATATATATATATATATATATATAATCATTCTTATATATTAATAACTTTAAAATATAGCAAGTAATGAAATTAAAATCAAATAACAAAAACAATAACAATAATAGACAAATTCCTTCGCACTAATCAAATGTGTTCAATTTATGTTGCATTTAGGTTAACTAACTCAAAACTTTAACTATCACGTAATTAAAATTAATATCTTCTAAATATTTAAAAATACTATTTTAAAATAATTAACAGCTATATATTTTTAATAAAAATCATACTATTTTAACAAATTTAAAATAAATTTTATTTTTAAATAAATATATTTAAAATTATTAATTACAAACACACAAAGATCAAGTACATGTTAATATAATATCCACAATAACAAAAACAACACTCAAATTTAAATACTTATAAATTCATATTTATTATACTTATATTCATTTTCAATTTATGCATTTCATATAGGCATTGCAACCTTATTATTGCTTGAAGGAAGAACAAATCATAATAAATTTTAATAGAATTAATATTTTTGAACACAACATTTACTCAATTAAAAATATAATTAATCATCTTTCTTAATTTTAGTGTAATTATATTTAATTTACTGCTGGATATTTTAAAAATTAAAAATTTTATTTATGTAGATACATCTTTAAAATAATAATAGACATAAATATAAAAAATATATAATTTAAACAAACCTATGCATATGATTAAAATCTAGTACATAAGTAAACTAGACTTAAATATAAGTATTAGATGTAAAATTTTTGTTTTGTACGAGGCATAAGTGTTTTTTACAAGAGGCTATTTTACTAGAGTCAAATGTAAAATTTAATTTTAATTTTAATTTCATATTTTTATTAATTATTATAATCTTTAATAAATTTTTCTAATTAATTGTTATGTTGAATAAAAAATTAATAAATATATTATTTTAATGAATACAATATTTAATTATATTGTTCAATTTGACTATATATTATATTTAGTAAATATAGTATTTAATTTTTTTTATAAATATTAAAATTAATTCTTTTTAAATATATATTATATTTTATAAATACAATATTTTAACAGTTAATCATGTTATTTAATTTAATTATATATATTATTTAATAAATGTAACATTTAATGTTGTTAGATTGTCCATTTTACTTATAACTAGATGTAGTATTTGTGCGTTGCACGAGTTTATTGAATATGAAAAAACAAGTTAATTATGTAAAAATATGTTAAGAAATGAAACTTTCATTAGTTTATAGTTTATTATAAGGTTTATAGTTTACTGTAAGAGATTTCTTGTAAATAATATTTTCAAAATAATATATGTATTTTATGTTAAGATCAACAGTATTTTTTTAACCGGGTTATGATTGAAAAAAAATGAAATATACAAAAGATAAGCATTCATTGAATTAATTATTAAACACTTTTAGAGAGGAAAGAAAACACAGATAACGAAATATTTTTTTTTGTTTAGTTGGAGAGAAAGTGGAAGAAAAAAGAAAAAAAATAGTTGATTTTTAAAGACAAAAATCTAAACTTTTCTTTCCTTCCACTTTTCCTTTAATTCAAATTTAAAATTTTTCTCCCCTCTTGTATTTTCCTTCCACCTTATCAAATGGGCCATTAAAATAGTTTGCATATTTCTCATTTTGCATAATAATAAGAATTGTAACTTTTTCTGTAATGTAACTCTTAATCACGACAAAATAGTAGTAATGTTATTAGTTACTTTTGTTGAACTAGTTTAATATCTATTATTCCTTTAGTTATGGCAATATTTAATTATTAATCTCAACAATATTATAGTTTATAAACGAGTGATCATTGTTTTCTCTCTTTGATATTTCCACATGTATTGTTTAAAATTTAAATATATATTTTAAGTAAATCACTCGTTGGTTTAAATAAATATTAGTTTGGTATTTTTGTCTATTTTCTCCTTATAATGTTAGCATTTTTCTACCACCAACTTATGAACACCATTTATTAAATTCGCGTGTCAAATAATTCACTTTACCAATAGTAGTGTCGATAATTTTCAATATATTAATATTTATTTATCATTTCATCTAAACATCTTTTACTAATAATGTCTTTAAATAACTTATAAAGAACTTCAAACTCAATCTCTTTATTTTGTCCCACATATATTTCAACTTAAATTTAGAAAAATAATCATTTTTTTAACAAAAAGTCCTTTTCAAAAAGTTGGCAAAAGAAGTTATTGTTTCTTAAAACATAAACTAAAACACAAATATATTTATTTGAGTGTGTCCATTCACTAAAAATATTTAATAATATTTAGAATGTATTATGAGTTGTTCCATCTATTAGGAGACATAACAATACAATACATATAATAATAAATAAAAATAAGTAAGAGATATAAAACCAAAGTAAAACCACATACACAGGGTGCTAGTTGTTAATGATTTAATTTTTAACTTAAAAACTAAAGGAAACAATATTTTAATGAAATGTAAAGTAGAGAAAAACATAAGAAGGGGGTTGAATTATGTTTTAAAACTTTTTCGCAAATCTTTTTACAAATAGTGGTATTCGTCTGTTCGTAAGATGAATGATAAAGACTTGTTTATAAACAGATTTAAACCAAAAACTCTTTAATCAAAATGTGTAAGGATAACTTGTAAAGGCTTTTCAAACAAAAATGCAAACACATTAAAGAAAATAGAGAGATAAAAATGCAAGATTTTTATACTAGTTTGTCTCACCTTGAAGACAATGTCTAGTTCTTGGCGTACCACTAAGTTCCACTTTAACTCGTCATAAGTTACAAATATTCTTTTGCACAAGCCTTTTTAGACTCAAACCCAAGTAGTATTTCACTTGTTTTTTCAAACAAAAACCTAAGTATTCTTTGACTCAGTCTTTTCAAGCTTCCACCAATTTCACTTAAAAATGGTTAAGGGTAAAATCACTGACTATATGCTTCGTCTTATTAGATGGATGTACGATGAAGTTCTAAGTCTAAAAACTTAGTGACTTTTTACACTTTGTACAAGAAGAGATCAAGAAATTTGAGAACAAGAAAACTTAGGAAACCTTAGAGAAAGTTTGAGAGCTTCACTAATTTCAACCTCTCCCACGGACAAGTCTTCACATCTATTTATAGAGCTCCTAGAAAAGTATCTGTTGAGAGATCTTTTGGAGCTTTGTTCGTTTGTTCAAGCATTGTGAAGAACATATATATTCGTTAAGGCATTAAATGCATGTACTTTGCTATGCCTTCTTTTTGGCAATTAACTCAACTTTTCAGAGGGTAGGTACATTGACATTTCTTTTTTGTATTTTTGATAAAGTATGCACGAAAAATCACGAAAAGAAGTTAGTCTTGCACAAAACTTATTCAAATAAAGTTTAAGCATGCGTTCAACATCGTTTAACCATAAGATACATTGTATTTTGTCTGTTTTTTTTTTTTTTTTAAAAACACTGATTTCATATACTTTAAAAGCATGACTTTAGTTTGTTCAAAAACACCCAATTTGTTTGGCATAATCAAAACCAAATGAGGGCTACTATTTGTCCTTTGTCTTAAGATAAAACATTTTACTCTCCCAAAATCTCAAAAACAGAATTTTCATTGAAATAATTAATGGAAAATACTACTTATGCATTTATACTTAAATAAAAAAATAAGAAAATTATTTAATGAAACCAAAAGTTTTATCATAAAGTAAAAACTAATTATTTATAAAATTTAATATTTTATAATATACAAAAATAAAAATGTCCTATTCATGAATATCGTCAAAATTTTAGTTAAATTCAATACTTTACTTTTATAAATAACAAAAATATATTCAATAAAATTATTAAATAGTTTTAATTATTGTCCTTAAAAATTATAAAGTAAAAAATATAATTAGTTGGATAAATTAATATTCTACAATATACAAAAAATAAGAGTCCAATTCATGAAAGTTTTGAAAATAGTAGTCAAGAAGTCATTAAGATTAAGTTAGTCGTGAAAACTGTGAGTAATTTGTACAAATTATAATTTTAAATTCCATTATTATTCTTGTACAATAACTGTCATTAGCATCTCCATCATCGCTACCTCTATTGTCACTATTATTGTTGTTACTGTCATCGCTACCACCGTGGTCATATTCAACACCACTATTGCCGTAGCTATTGCCATCATTGCTATTGCCACCACCCACCACCACCACCACCATTGCCTATTGCCACTACCATCACCACTAACACTAAGCATTTTTTATTTTATAAATATAATGTAAAAATATAATTAAAATGATGCGTAAAAAATATTAATTTTAATAATACATGAGATATGATGCAAGTCACAAGTCAATAGCAAGTCAAGTTATTTATTTGTCTGATTTTCCCGGTAAATTTGTTATCTTCCGTAAGTACTTGGATGATCAAGGCTGTGTTTGAATAGCCATGACTTGCGTGCTTTCTAAGAGAAATACAAACGCACACCAAATGTTACAAAGAAGAAGAAGAAAAGTCCGAAATTGGAAATGGAAAACCATGAGTTATGGTTGTCTAAAATAAAGGAGCGATGACCCAAAGTCGCCGATGATGCGTTGGGTGGGGACTACAATGAAAGGAACACTTTATACGAATATATAAGTCAAGAGGTAGAGAGACAGTATATTGTTTAAGTAGCAGATACAGAACAAGCTTCCGTTTACAAGTAGAACACCAAACGTCACAAGTAGACCAAGTCTTCGCATCTGAATTCCCTTCAAAGTTAATTAATTATACATGTATGATACAACACAGTTTACATAACTTGTCCCAATTTTTGTGCAACTGTCAAGAACGCATGGTAAAATACTAACACCACTACATTGTCACAAAAAGTGCCAAATCATCGTGGTAAAATGTCAGAAAATGTCATCTCATTCACTGAAGGATTGGTTGGTGTAGAAGGATCGACATGAAGCACCCTGCCCAAAGAAAGTGCTGGTTGTCTTGGTTGGTGAAGAGCCATTGATTCACTTCCCAGGAGGACCACCACATTTGATATGGTGGGCCTGTGATCTGGATTTTCCTGCTACACCTCAGGACTTCGGAGGCAAGACATGATCCCGATAGCATTGGATCCACAAAGTCCAATTCTTTTCCTTCATTCCTCAATCGCCATGCCTGTCATAGTTGGAATTAACAGAATTACATATATTTTTCCTACCACTGTGGATTTACTAATTGGAATTAACAAAAGAGCAGAGATATTACTACTAAAGTGTTTGGCTAATAAAATTACTTATGCCAGCAGTGTTGGTGCAAGTTCGGTTATGTAAAAGCCACTATTTCTTTTCCCGCTGATGATTTCAAGCAAGATAACACCAAAGCTGAAGGCATCAGATTTTACAGAGAACAATCCTCCCATTGCATACTCTGGAGCCATATATCCACTATTTTGTGCATGAACATCGCGTATGGGTTCATAGTTCATTCACGCAAAATAATGTAGAATATAAATTATTAAAGCAATTACAGGAAATAAAAGATAGGTTGCACAGGTTGGCTTACTGTGTTCCCACAACTCTTTTCGTGTTGGCTGCATTTTGATTCTCAGAAAATATCCTGGCCATTCCAAAATCTGTGGGACCTAGCAAGGAAAATCATGCACTGGAAGTACACGTTTCGGTGTTGTGTAAATGTTTCACCAAGTAAATGTGAAAATTGAGAAAGAGTGCAATGCAAAGTTGAAAATTATTTCAACCTCCAACTGCACCATTCGGTGTATTAAAATTGCACTTGGTGCAACTTCTCCATAAATAGAGGCATTCAGTAGAAGTGAAAAACACACACAAGCAAAGTGAGAACATCTTTATAAGTGAGAAAAATTGTGAGAGAAAAATAGAGACCCTTAAAGAGAGTTTCGTAGAGAGAAAATTAGTGAGTCAATTTGTGAATGTTATCCACAAATTTACAAATTGAAGATACATTATTGTTGTATTTTTGTAATCCCATTATTGTTCTAATGGAAGTTTTAAGAGGCCTATGAGTCTCGTGGTTTTTTTTTTCCTTACTCACATCGAAAAGGTTTTCCATGCTAAAAATTTATGGTGCTGTTGTTTTACGTTTTTGCTTAGTGCCTATTTTGAGTTCATAGAGGAGGAAAATTATGATGACATTTCCCAACAGTGGTATCAGAGCTCTTAGAGCTCACAGATACTAAGGTGTCGTATTCATAAGAAAATTCTTAGTATGTTCTGTGGTTGCAGCATTGTCTGATCTTTCACATCAGAAAAGGATTATTCTTGTTGTTGGAAATAAAATGTGGTAGAGTGGTAGTCTATGTCTAGAAAAGTTCTGACTAAGAAAAGACTTGGTATTTAAGTGTGTCTATTGACTCACCTCTCTTTCCTAGGAACTTACTTGGTGCACTATTCACGAACTATGGTAATTGTTTCGGTATATGATAATTCTTAATTCGCTATTTATCCTGTGTAACTCAAGATGGAAGGAGCTGTCACTCATGATGGAGACATGTTCAAGCTAACTGCTGACAATTTCTCATATTGGAAGCCGGTGATGGAAGGCCATTTATACTACAAGGATTTGCACAAACCAATCACCCAACAGGATAAACCGGAGGGGAAGACTGACAAAGATTGGGAGCTCCAGAATCGAAAAGCAGTAGCGGTGATCTGAAAATATATTGATCGAAGCTTGTTCGAGCATGTCTCAACTTGTACCAATGCGTATGAGTTGTGGATAAAACTTGAATCTTGGATTCAAAAGAAGACGCCTAGGAACAAAGCCCACCTTTTCAGATGACTAGTAAAGTTGGAGTATATGGACGGTCAAAACATGATCGAACATTTGAATACCTTCAAAGGCATTGTGAATCAACTGAAGAAAATAGAAATAAAGATAGATAATGAGGTGCAAACTTTTCTACTCTTCAGTTCTCTGCCTCTGAGTTGCGACGCTTTAGTTGTCACTCTTAGCAATTCTGCTCTTGAAGGAAAGCTCAACATGGATTTTGTTACCGATAGTTTGTTGAATGAAGAGTCAAGACGGAGAGAAAGAGGCTTGAACAACTAGTTTGAAGCCAATATTGTTGAAATTAGAGGAAGGAGTAAAAGTTGTGGAAAAGGAGATCGAGGAAAATCACAAGGCAAATCTAAATCTCGCATTAGACTAAATTGTTATTATTGTGGTAAACCGAGCCACAAGAAGTCTAAGTGCATATTCTTGAAGAAAGACCAACAGGCTGAAACAGTCCACCCTGACTAGATTGACCCAAAGAAGAAGAAAGAAGATAGAACAACCACTGTGGTAGCCTCAAATGATGAGAATATATTTCTTGTCAGTGAGGAAAATTATCTAAATGTTGTATCTGATGATTGCATTTGGATAATTGACTTAGGAGTATCCTTCCATGTGACTCCCCATGAGGGATTCTACTCATCATACCTAAAAGAAGACTTTGGTACGGTGAAGATGGGTAACCATGTCACGAGTAAGATTGTCGGCATTAGTGAAGTAACTTTGATGACTAAGAATGGAAACAAGCTTGTGCTAAAGGAGGTACGACATGTTCCAAACACATGTCTTAACCTTATTTCAGCGGGAAAGCTAGATGAAGCTGGAATGATAAACTAGTTCGGTGTCAGTAGATGGAAACTTAGTCGAGGGAACATGATTGTTGTTGGTGGAAAAAAGGAAGGCTTCTTATACATGATGCAGGGAAAGAAATGCAAAGAAGAGACAAATGTTGCTCAAGACACATCCAAAGAATTGTGGCACAAATGAGTGGGCCACATGAGTGAGAAGGGTTTGGAGATCCTTGCAAAACATCATCTCCTAAACATAAAAGGGTAGCCGCTTGAATCCTGTGAAGATTGCCTAGCAGGCAAACAACACAGAGTATCTTTCAAAAGACCAGATGATGTAAGAAGAAGAAAGCATATTCTGGATCTTGTTCACTCAAATGTTTGCTCAACATCTGAAAAGTCTATTGGCGGTACCCAATACTTTGTTACCTTCATTGATGATCGCTCCAGGAAACTGTGGGTGTATCCATTGAAGATTAAAGATCAAGTTCTTCAAGCTCTCAAGGAGTTCCACGCTTCTATAGAAAGAGCAACTAGAAGAAAGATGAAATGCCTGAGAACTAATAATGGTGGAGAACACATAGGCCAATTTGAGGTATATTGTAGAACTCATGGGGTAAGACATGAAAAAGTACCTCCCAAGACTCCTCAGATGAATGGAGTAGCTGAAAGGATGAACAGAACAATTGCAGAGAAAGTCAAAACCACGCTCTCTTAAGCAAAACTTCCCAAATCATTTTGGGGTGAAGCAGTAAAAGCTACAGTTGATCTAATAAATCTATCTCATTCAAGATCTTTAAATGGAAAGCTTTTGGATGAGGTATGGTCTAGAAAAAAAGCCTTTTTTGGTCACTTAAGAGTTTTCGGGTGTAAGGCATTTGTTCACATTCCGAAAGATGAAAGAGCAAAGCTTAATGCTAAATCAAGGGAATGCATATACCTTGGTTCACTAAGAGATGAACTTGGCTTTAGATTATGGGATCCTCCAAATAAAAAGATTGTTCAAAGTAGAGATGTGATATTCTTTAAAGATCAGACAATCCAAGATATCAAGTTTGAGAAGCCAAAGCAAAAGGTGGTTCGGGATTCAAACCCTGTTGTGATAAATAATTCAAGGGGAGAGACTCATGAGATGGAACAACCTCATCAAATAATGCAATCGAATGAGATGAATGAAGAGCAAGCAGTGGATAACGTTCCAACAAAACATGATCCCTAAGTGAGACGATCCACAAGAAATAGGCAACCTTTGAAAAGATATTTCTCAGATGAGTATGTCAACTTTACTGATGAAGGGGCACCACAAAGCTTCATGGAAGCCATTGAGACGAGTGATAAAGAGAAATGGATGCAAGTAATGGAAGAAGAAATTCAATCCCTGAAAGAGAATCAAACATATGACCTAGTGAAATTACTAGAAGAAAGAAGGGCATTGAAAAATAAATGGGTGTTCAAACTCAAGATTGAAGAGAATAACCTAAATCCCATGTACAAAGCACAAATTGTTGTGAAGGGGTGCAATCAGAAGAAAGACATAGATTTTGAAGAAATCTTCTCACCAGTGGTGAAGATGACATCTATTAAAACAATACTTGGTCTAACTGCCAAACTAGACTTGAAAATAGAACAACTTGATGTCAAAATGGCATTCTTACATGGAGACCTAGAGGAAGAAATCTATATGGAGCAACCAAAAGGTTTTGCAGAACCAGGCAAGGAACACTTAGTGTGCACTCGAAGAAAAGCCTCTATAGTTTAAAACAAACTCCAAGACAATGGTACAAGAAGTTTGATCTCTTCATGACCTAACACAATTTCAAAAATACCTCCGCAGACCATTGTGTGTTTTGTGAAGAACTATGAGCATGGTGAATCCATCATACTTCTATTGTATATTGATGATATGCTAATTGTTGGGAAAGATAAGACAAAGATAATTGCTCTCAAGAAGGCATTAAGCAAATCTTTTGCCATGAAAGATCTAGGTGCAGTAAAGAAGATTCTTGGAATGAAGATTATCAGAGATCGGTCTAGAAAAATGTTGTGGGTGTCACAAGAAGACTATATTAAGTGAGTTCTTGAAAGGTTCAAAATACATAATGCCAAACCTGTGCATGTCCTATTACCTAGCCATCTCAAACTCAGTAAGACACAATGTCCAAAGAATGAAGAAGAAATAGAAGAAATAAGCAAGGTGCCCTATTCTTCTGCAGTGGGTAGCCTTATGTATGCAATGGTTTATATAAGACCAGACATTGCTTATGCTATAAGAGTTATGAGCATATTCCTATCAAACCTAGGAAAGGAGCATTGACATGCTGTGAAATGGATACTAAGTTATTTGAGGGGAACACTGCCAAAAATTGCTTGTGTTTTGGCAAAGGAAATTTAATGCTTCATGGATTTTCAAATGTAGATATGGCAGGAGATGTGGATTCAAGAAAATCTACATCAGGATATTTGATTACTTTTGCAAGGGAAGCTATTTCCTGGCAATCGTGACTAAAAAAATGCATTGCTTTAAGCACCACAGAAGCAGAGTTCATTGCAATCACTGAAGGTTATGAGGAGATCCTATGGATGAAGAAGTTCTTACAAGAGTCAGGCCAAGAGCAGGAAAGCTATGTTCTTTATTGCGACAGTCAAAGTGCAATTCATTTTAGTAAAAGCTCAACTTTTCATGCAGGGTTGAAACACATCGACGTGAGATATCACTAGATATGAGGTGTTTTGGAAAGTAAACTACTGTAGGTTGAGAAAACACACAAAAAAAAAGGGGGGGCTGATATGATGACAAAATCTCTAACAAAAGAAAAGTTAGGATTTTGTAGAGAAGTTGCAGGCTTAGCATCAACCTCAAATTGATCCAAGGATATTTTTCCTTTGGCTAGAAGGGGAGAATTGTGGGACCTAACCAAGGAAAATCATGCACCGGAAGTGCACGTGTTTTGGTGTTGTGTAAATGTTTCACCAAGTAAATGTGAAAATTGAGAAAGGGTGCAATGCAAAGTTGAAAATATTTCAACTTCCAACTACACCATTCGGTGCATTAAAATTGCACTTGGTGCAACTCCTCTATAAATAGAGGCCTTCAGTAGAAGCGAAAAACACACACAAGCAAAGTGAGAACATCCTCACAAGAGAGAAAACTTGTGAGAGAAAAATAGAGAGCCTTAGACAGAGTTTTTAAGAGAGAAAATTAGTGAGCCAATTTATGAGTGTTATTTACAAATTGAAGATACATTATTGTTGTATTTTTGTAATCTCATTATTGTTATAGTGGAAGTTTTAAGAGGCTTACGGGTTCTGTGATTTTTTTTCCTAGCTCACATTGAGAAGGTTTTTCACTCTAAAAACTTCTGGTATTGTTATTTTACGTTTTCGCTTAGTGCCTATTTTGAGTTTACAGAGGAGGAAAATTATGCTGATATTTTCCAACAAAATTTGATATTTGGCTAATAGTTAGTGGTCTAACAACACATTATGTGGCTTTAAGTGTCTGCGAATGATTTTAAGGCGAGACTCCTCGTGAAGATAAAGTAGTCCTCTGGCTATGCCACCGATAATCAAGTTTTGATTGCTTTTCTGGATCTTGATAGTAATGATTAAGAGTCAATGTGATCTTGTCTAAACTCAATCAACGATACATGTGGAAGGTTTATGAATTGAAAAGCAAGCAACAGAACAAACCAAAGATAAATTGGTCAAGGCTTTTGTTTGACATGAATTCATATATGAGTAGGCTTTTCTTCTCTCTCTTAGGCACAGCCCAATAGCCTCACCAAATTCCTGTGTTGAAGTTTGGCAATCAATATGACCTCATTTTGTGTCGATAATCTTTCGACTGCTATTTCATTACCATCTGGTAGAACACCATGCAATATAAATTCCAAAATCAAACATAATGACAAGACTATTAACCTGCCCTACCTGAGCCAAAAAGAATTTTAGTTGATTATATATGACCTTATACACTGCATTTGTCCCAACTTATTTGTATCAGAAAAGTCATCAGTAGCGGCCTTAATGGCAGCTACAGTCATGAACAACACTTCACCGGAACTAATCAAGTCACCTTCTTGTGTGACAGCTACATTCTTGGGGCTAGCCAACACTTCTTGTAATAGCGCCCTCTCACTTTTTTCTTCATCTGTTTCATTTTATATTTTGAAGGCACAAATAGAAATGAAGTAAATAGAACTGAAGCTGACAGTTATTATATAGTTAATTTTGTGATAGTTAATAATTTACAATTATAGAAGTTCACCTGTGTCTCTATCTTTTCTTCGTCGGAGGCAAGCAGTGCACACTCCAACAAGAAGCGCCAATATTACAGGTGACCCACATATAGTCAACACAAGCATCCAGGACTTCCATTTCCTCCGTCCTTGTAAGTTTAAAAAAACCATCTATCAATTCCTTTCTCACCATATGGATGAAATCAAGATGATCTACAATCTTAATTGCCTATTTACGCCCCTATTGAAGTATGATTAAATTTGGTTGATGTTTCTCAATCTATTTATTAGGTTTGGTTTTCATAAATTATAAAATTTTTAAAAATAATGCATGTCATCACTTAGTATTAACGTAAATAAAATGTATTTAGTCATGTCATATTAGCAATTATTTTAATGCGATATGTGACATTTTATGTTTAAATGTATGTCACGTTATTAGTAAAAATAGTAATAGAGATCTTTTTCAAACTTTTAAAATTTATAAGAATAAAAAAATTTAAAACTAAAATCTTATTTAATTATATTTATAATAATTAAAAATATATTTTACCCTTCTAAAATTGTTCTTTACCAAAGGTGAATTAACAGACAAGAAGAGAATATATTGAGATTCAACTCTACCCCAACAATTAATCGAGATTATTTTGAAATTGCATTTAGAATTAAGTAATGAAGCTGAATAGAATTGAACAATTTTTTCTGTACTCATGCTTTTTGTCAGAGTAAAAAACCTTTGGAAGGACACAAACTTTGAGAAAGACATAAGTTGATAATTGTCTTCGTGAACATACACAAATTGGGCCTTGAGAGACAAAAGTTGATAAATTAATGAATATATGCTTTTGTAAATTAAAACGTATAATAGACGAAGTTGATGTTAGATGTACCTTGGAAAGTAGTGTCATGTAGAGGAAAACTTGATGGAAAACGTACATATTAATTTGATGGAAAACACATATACCAATTTGATGAAAAACGCATTATTACATAATTAGGGTTTAAAGAATAATGAATACGAGGTAAAGATGATAGTCCAAAATTTGAGTTTAAAGAATAACTACTATTTTAACCTATGTATTACACAAAATAAATATTTATTTTACATAATATAAATTTAGAATAAATAAATATTTCTGAATATATAATAAAAATTATTTTATAATTAAAATTTATAATAAATAAGTATTTTTGAACATATAGATCATATTTTAAATTTATAATATATAATTTATATTGTGATACAATGTCACTCTAATTATTGATAGTTTCTCTTAAAAATATTGAAATTTAATTTAGAACTAAAAATATTAAAAATGATAAATTAAAAGATATGAGAGGTTAAAAAAATTTCCTAAAAACACTATTGTTAAAAAATAATAGCTAAAAATGCTCTCATTAAAGAATTACAGATAAACATACACTCGTACAAGATAATTATTCTAATTTATTTATATAAATATATAAGGGATAAAGATAGAGGTATAAAATAAGATTTAAAAAATAATAAACATAGGGTTATAAAAATAGGACTTAAAAGGGTATATTGAGTAATAAAAAATATAAAAAAAGGATGGAGTTGTACTTAATGGACTAGGAGAAGGTGTAAATAGCAAAACCCTAAATATAACTGTAATTAATAAACTATCATGGTCCAACGACTCCAAGTTAAGCAGCAACGTAGTTTTACAATATCGACCTCAAAAAAAATAAAAAAATTACAATATCATATTCAAATCCGAGAAATTATCAGAAGAGGTAACTTTAGTCCTTCAGCAAAATTAATCTAGTATATTAATAATATGTTTGCATCTAATTAATTACGCAAAACAAGTAAATTATCTTTGTATCTAATTTAATTCTTTGAGTTAAAATAACAAATTTTAAGATTACGGTATAATAAATTTAAAAATTACGCAAAACAAATAATAATTAGTAAATTTTGAGGAATAATATATTAATTAGTATAAATTTTGAGGGAAAATTTTTTTTGAATGGATTATAAGAGTAAAATAATAATATAAATTATGTAAAAATAATAATTATTTATTAAGTTTAACGGTCCAAGTTAATGGGAAGGACTAAATACCCAAACAAAAAATTTGACAAAATAAGACTAATCAAACATTTTTTTGATGGACTAAAAACATAAATCATAATAAAATAAGAGACAATTTTCGTATTTTACCCTTCAAGCAATAATTTTTTTTGTAGTTTTGCTAGTCACATCATTACTTAACATTACAAGTTAACTAGAAGGACCAAAAACACAAATGCAAAATCTATAAGGAACTATAATGGGTCAAAAGTTTTTTTTAGGGACTAAGAGCAAAAAAAGTATAAAATAAGGGTTCAAAAAGATATTTTATTCTATATATAATAACAAACATAATGACATACTTAAAAGTAATGAAGAAATCCTTCAATGAGTTGCAAATGAAAAGACAAAAAGGGGAGATACATCATGCTTAATGAACACTTACATAATATAGTTAGTGTTCAAAAGGCGTACATCATATTCGAGAAATTCTTCTAAAATGTCGCATTAACTTTATCATTAGCTACTATATCCTTCAACAACTGTAATAAATTAAAATAAATTATATTTTTTTGTTCTTATATTTTCACTGTTCTTATAAATTAAAATAAATTACATTTTTTTATATTTGCATTATTGGTGACCAGTTTCAATACATTGTTGATTAGCTACTTGTGGAACATGTATTAGGAATTATAGTTGGTGACCATTTTCAATACAGGGTTGACCAATTACTGGCGAGAGATATATTAGGAATTGAAGTTGGTCACCAGTTTGAAGGTTTGTAGAAAATTTGATGGTATGGACAGTTGTACTAACAAGATGGCACGGGGAAGAAGAAATTTTGGTAAGCTTTTGTTCAAAAGGATGTTGTTTGAATAAATGATGTTTCAAAAGAAGAAGGAAAGTTTTATGTTCAAGTGGTGCAATATCAATGGATTATTTTCAAATACCCACATCCTTTGATTTCATAGTTAATAACATTTTATATAATTATATATAAAATTATATACAGATTGTGGTTATATATATATATATATATATAAGAAGTCTCTATGTAGACTAGCAACATTCATTTGATAAATTTTATTTTTTAAAAGTAAAAGCAGATTGAGCCATGTGACATGTCACGTAGTCCTCTTTCAAAAAAATAAAATAAAAAAGTCACATATCACTGAAATTCAGGATATAACTTAGTGACATTTGAATGACATGACAAAAGTAACCCTAGTGTGATAATGTATTTTAAAATAATCCTATTTTAATAATTTATTTGTTATTTTATCTCACATTAGTAAAAAGGTCATCTTTGGCACTCACATACAGTCTAGTTTTGCAGTTTATATGTGTGCATTTTTTTTCGTCTTATTTAATTGTGACAAGAGTCTTCGTGATTTTTTTGGCAGATATTTTTGTTTGTTGTATTGCTTTAAACTCTATATATTCTTTTGGTGCCTACGTAATTTTTGACTTTAAAATTGGTGAATGATGTAAATATATCAAATAATTTAATTATTTTTTTTCCTTTTCCCCTTTTTATCCCTCTAAACAAGAAAAAAAATTCGAAATTTCTTATTTTCTTTTCTTTTACCATTTTCTTTCCTCTGTAATTCTCTCTCACTTTTTATTATTTATCATTTCTTTTACAACATTTTGCACATATTTTGTCACATTGTTTTTATATATACCATGTTTCTTACAATAAAAAAAAGCGTACTAAAGTAAGTATTTTTATTTTGTTATTTTAAAAATATAATGTAAACATAATTTAAATATTGCGTTAAAAATTATTGATGTTAACAATAAAAAATCATTTATGGACATCTAAATACTAATTGAAACTTAGAGAGAGAAAAAGAAACAAAAGAAAGAAATATAAGTATAATAAATAATATAATGTGATAAAATACCTGTTTGGAAACATGTCTAAAAGATATGTATGCATGCCAATTGGATCCTTTGATGCAGAAGCTAGCTACAATGATCAGCGTTAGGAGGATGCGCGTTTATAAATTACTTGAAGCGGTCATACATAGCCTAACAAAAAGAGAAATAAAAAAATTAGAAGTGTTAATAAAATATTTAATATAAGAGTGTTTATATATTACTCTTTTTTTTAATAAAAAAACCAGGGAGAAAAGATAATGCCTCAGTTCAAGACAGAGAAGAATGTTTAGCCACTTAAAAAAGTACTTATGTTTTACCTTATTTTAAGAAAACGAGTGAAAGCTCAAACATGTGATCTGTTAAATGAAAAACTTTATCTTTTTTTGATACATATATTTATCTTGTTCCGTCCCACCTCTTAAAATTTTTATATATTACTCTTTAATAACGCATGGCAAGTCGCAAGTCAATAAAGCAAGTCAAGCTAAGTCCACAAAACAAGTCAGTCTATTTATTTGTTTGATTTTCCTAGGAGATTTGTTATTGTCCATTATTTATTTTGATGAAAAAGATCAGCATACATCCGACGTCCACCCGGATACGTGATTAATTTTGTTGGTTAAAAATAAATGAATATAATTGTATATAATTATTAATACGTAGTTAATAATATATGAGGTTACTGAAATATCTAATGGTAATTAACTTTGTCTTACAAGTAGTTAATAATGTAATGAAATTATTGACTATTACACATGATTAACTACACACATAAATACGATTAACTTTGTCTCACAAGTGGTTCAAAGTAAACGAACTTAATTGTATACAATTATTGATATATGGTTAATAATGTCATGAGATTGTTGAAATGTCTAATAGTGGTTAACTTTGTCTCACAAGTAGTTAATAATGTCAAGAGGTTATAGATCGCCACATATGGTTAACCAAATATATAAATATAGTTAATTTTGTCTGACAAGTAGTTAAGAGTAAATGAACGTTATTTCATCAATTATCGATACGTGATTAATAGTGTCATGCGGTTATTGAAATATATAATGGTGGTTAAATTTATCTCACAAGTAGTTAATAGTATCATGAGTTTATTGAAATGTCTATCAATAATTAACCACTTGTGAAATAAATTTAATCATTTATATATATATAATTAACCACATGTGTTAGGTAGACTTTGGGTGTACAATTTTTAGGTATACGTTAATCGGTACTTTATTTTGATTAAGAACAAGAAGAAAAAAATTGAAATGGAAAACCGTGAATTATAGTTGTCTAAAATAATTAAATAAAGAAGGGATGACCCAAAGCACGGATCATATTAATTAAATTAAGGAGAGGCCGAAAAACTATTTAATAATAAATGTTAAATAAACATTAAATCATAGTAATTAAATACGTTATACCATTAATCTAAGTCAGGTATGTCATTTTTTCATTTCATAAAATTCATAAACAATAGAACATTTATCAAACTTTTAAACAATCCTTCTCTCAATACAAATAATTAATTAAATAACCAATTAAAAATGCATCTTTGTCTTATTTGTTAGTCTATTTTTCACAACCTTCATAGTTAAGGAGTGAGGACTGCATAAGTCCCTGACCAAAAGCTGAGGATATGCCTGTAAACAATAGAACATTATTAAACTTTTTAGCAATCCTTCTCCCAATATAAATAATTAGTTAAAAATTTATCTTTCATCTTTTTTTTTAAGTCTATTTTTCACGACGAAGGACTTCATACGTCCCTGACCAAAAGCCGAGGATATGCGTTGGGTGGATAAGGAGCACTTCATACGAATATGGAAGTCAACAGGTAGAGCGACAGAGTAATTGTTTTTGTAAGTAGCAGATACAGAACAAACTTCCATTTACAAGTAGACCAAGTCTTCGCATCTGAACTCCCTGTACAGTTAATTAATTATACATGTACGGTGTATCACAGTTTATACAAGATGTCCCAATTTTAGTGCTACTGTCATTAACGCATGGTAAAACACTAACCCCCCCCTGCATTGTCACAAAAAGTGGCAAATCATCGTGGTAAAATATCAGATAATATCATCTCATCCACTGAAGGATTGGTCGTTGTAGATGGATCGACATGAAGCACCTTACCCAAAGAAAATGCTGGCTGTCTTGGTTGGGGAAGAGCCATTGATTCACTTCCCAGGAGAACCACCACATTTGACATGGTGGGCCTGTGTTCTGGATTTTCCTGCACGCACAGCAGCCCAATGTGCATACACCTTACAACTTCAGAGGCAAGACATGATTCCAATAGCATTGAATCCACAAAGTCCAATTCTTTTCCTTCACTCCACAGTCGCCACGCCTGTAATAGTTGGAATTAAAAGAATTAACTTTATTTTTCCTACCATTGAGAATTTACTAATTGGAATTAACAAAAGAGCAGAGACACTACTACTAAAGTGTTTGTTTAATAAAATTACATATGCCAGCAGTGTCGGTGCAAGTTCGGTTATGTAAAAGCCACTATTTCTTTTCCCACTGATGATTTCAAGCAAGATGACACCAAAGCTGAAGACATCAGATTTCACAGAGAACAATCCTTCCATTGCATACTCAGGAGCCATATATCCACTATTTTGATCATCAACATCACGCAAGGGTCATAGTTCAATTCGGGGAATATAACATATTAAGACAATTACAGAAAATAAAAGATGGGTGCAAGTTGGCTTACTATGTTCCCACAACTCTCTTCGTGTTTGCTGCATTTTGATTCTCAGAAAATATCCTGGCCATGCCAAAATCTGATATTTTGGCCAACAGTTCGTGGTCTAACAACACATTGTTTGGCTTTAAGTCTCTGTGAATGATTTTAAGGCGAGACTCCTCGTGAAGATACAGTAGTCCTCTGGCTATGCCACTGATAATGCCACTGTATGTCTTCCAATCAAGTTTTGAACGTTTTTCTGGATCTTGATAATAAAGAACAAGAGTCAATCCAATGCTATGTTATCCTGAGTAAAACCAATCAACGATACATGTCGAAGGGTTATGAATTGAAAAGTAAGCAACGGGACAAACCAAAGATAAATTGATCAAGGCTTTTGTTTGACATGAATTCATATATGAGTAGCTTTTCATCTCCCTCTAAGGCACAGCCTAACAGCCTCACCAAATTCTTGTGTTGAAGTTTGGCGATCAGTATGACCTCATTTTTGAATTCCTCTATGCCTTGCCAAGAATTTCTCATTAATCTTTTAACTGCTATTTCATTACCAACTGGTAGAACACCCTGCAATGTAAATTCCAAAATCAAACATAATGAGTGAATTATAACCAAGCCCTACCCAAGCCAAAAAGAGTTTTTAGTGGATTATATATACGACCTTGTACACTGCACCAAACCCTCCTTGTCCCAGCTTATTTGTATCAGAAAAGTCATCAGTAGCAGCCTTAATGGCATCTAAAGTCATGAACAACACTTCATCGGAACTAATCAAGTCACCTTCTTGTGTGACTGCAACATTCTTGGCGGTAGACAACTCTTGTAATAGCGATCTTTCACTTATTTCTTCATCTGTCTCATTTTATATGAAGGCACAAATGGAAGCGAAGTAAATAAAACCGAAGCTGACAGTTCTTAAATGGTTTTGTGATAGAGAAGTTCACCTCTGTCTCTATTTCTTTTTCGTCGGAGGCAACCAGTGCCCAGCCCAATAAGAAGTGCGAATATTAAAATTGACCCACATATAACCACCACAAACATCCAGGGCATCCATTTCCCTCCTTGTAAATTGAAAAAACCTTCTGTCAATACCTTTTTTCACCGTATGGATGAAATCAAGATGATGCTACAATCTAATTGCCTATTCATGTCGCCAATCAAAAATAATTAAATTTGATTTTACTCTTTCAAAAAATTATTAGTTTTTATTCTAATAAAATTTTTAAAATAATTCATGCCATTATTTAGTAATAATGTAACATGCATATAATTATGCTATATATATCAGCGACGATTTGATATGGCATATGGCATGATATCTTTAAATGTTTTTGGAATAAATGGACTAAATCATGTTTTTTAAGAAGTTAAAATGGACATAAAATGAAAATGAAATAAGTATTAGAGTAGAAGAATAATACGAGAATTTTAATACGGAAAACCCTCTCAATTTGAATAAGAAAAACACATGTTATAGTCCAACAAAATATCTCCACCATTAAAAATATAGTTACAATATTTTTCTTTTAATATAAGAAGATATCGTAATCTCATTCAATAATAATATTTCTCAATTCTCACAAGAAGAAAATGAGACTCTCTTGAAGAGAATTCCAATTTAATTACAAGAATTCTCACTATTACTATTATTATCTCGGATAGCTGGGAATTACTCTAACTTTTCCCAAGTTCCCTTACATATATAGCAGAGAGATGTGGCCTATTCCAAAAGTGAATAATAAACCCTTGTAACTCTTGTGCATTTGAATTAACAAGATTACTTTAATGTGATATTTTGTTAATTATGAAGAAAATTCTAACAAAATACATGTCACGTCATCAGTTGGTGATAATATCCATTTTTAAAAATTTTAAAATTTATAAGAATCAAAAGTAAAAAAAGAAAAACTAGAATCAAATTTAACTATATTTTTTAAAATTACCCTATACGAATAAACAAATAGGAATAGAATATATTAAGATTCAACTTGAATAAGAATTAATCACTGATTTTGAAATTGCATTTAGAGTATGACTGCGGAATGAATAGTATTGAAGAATTTTTTCCGTACACATGCTTTTTGTCAGATTAAAAAACCTTACCTGTGGAAGTTGGGTAAATCAACCGATATGCAGACGAAGCATTGAAGAACCGAGACAATTGGAACCTCATATTGCAAGTCCGACTAACAATAATCCCGGCTTGATGGTAGGAGCAGCATGCACTAAGTTCTGTGAAGGCAGAACTCAAACAACTACTACAGTCTGTTTGGGACAAGTCCCTGGTACACTGGACTAAGCCATAAATTGTCTTGTTCCCAGGAAAGTCAATTTGCCCAGATGCAAACATGTTATTAGCAGGATGGAAAGAAGCCTGGTTTGAGAGATTGTTCATTAAATATGTCAAGTATTCACTGAATCGGATAGGATCGGAGACATTCTTGTAATGATCGTTCTGCTGCGGATACTTTCCGGTATAAGGCTCGATGGCAAAGCTCTGAAAGGAGTACCGTACTTGGCAAAGCTCATACCATATCATTGCATCTTCGCTCTTGCATCTCTTCATGATATCTTGGCTTGCTTTCTCAATGCATTCTTGGCAAACTGTGGAGTTGGTGATGTCCCCTCTGCACAGTACTTGTCCGTACACTCCGTCTGACCCTTCTCCTACGGATGCGTCATAGAAACCTGCCGTTGAAGCGTTGTTGGAGGAAAGCAACTCCAGAACAAGCTTGAGGTTCTTATGGAATGAACTATTGGGGGTGTATAATGGGAATTCACTCGGACTCGGACAATAAGTAAAAATCGGGTCTGCTCCAGAAACGCCCTTGAGAGATAACATACATACAAATACAACGAACAAAAGCACACCTGAAGGTCTATCTTTGACCATGATCCTAATATCACATCGATCACCTTTTCGCCAAAAGACAACAAACATATTAACAGCAGGTTAGGTTAGTGAAGATATATATCGAGGCCTTTGAAGCATATATAATAAATATTCTTGATAGTGGAATGGAGATTCACATCTCACAACAGAAGTAGAAAAAACACGGAAATTTTCATTATTGAAATGGAAAATAACTGCAAGTATGAATTCTTGAGCATAAAATGACTGGAGCCACGGACCAGGTCCTTAGTCAAACTCTAAGCTGGTAAACGGTATTATTTTTCATTATTTTTCCTCTTGATTGGGCCCAGGGTTATTGCTAATTACTAGTCTTTCTTTTTTCTTTTTCTTCATAAAATAAACTGGTCAATAATTTTCATTTCATGCTTAGGTTTCAGTCACACCCAATGGGCGGCAGGATTGATTAGGCCGAGTCGTTGAGAAAGGAGCGTCGTTAAAGAACATGGAGAAGGGCATCTCTGGACCTTCGCCTGGATCGGAAGTCCGTTTAATATATTAGAATTAATATTTTAACGAAGTATAGATTAAAAATTTGACTTAAAAAAAAAGATTAAGAATTTTAATAACATCATCATAATATAATACTAATATGTCATAAAAAAAATATGTCATCAACATCAAAGATCTAAATTATTATTAACCTTTTATCTATCTATTTAACTATCAATATTTCTCTCTCTCTCTCTCTCTCTCTATATATATATATAAAAGTAAAATAGACTTAAATACAACTATAAAATGCAGAATATTTTTAATGATTTAATTTTTAATTTAAAAAATTCTAAAGAAAACACTATTTTAAGAAAACATTTTACTCTCCAAAAATCTAAAAGATAGAATTTTGATTACAATAATTAATGGAAAATACTCTTTATGCATTTATACTTAAATAAAAAAACAACAAAAGTATTTGATGAAATTAAGAGTTTTATTATATTGAAAATTTGATATTTTACTTTTAAAAAAATTAAATTTATTTAATAAATTATTACATATTAATTAATTATTCTCCTTAAAAATTATTTATTAAAAATATAATTATTTGTATAACTTAATGTCTTATAATATTAAGAATTTAAAAAAATGCTATTCATGAATACCTTGAAAATATTAGTTAAATTCAATATATTTCTTTATAAATAATAAAAAATATTTAATAAAATTATTAATTATTCTTTAATTATTGTCCTAACAAATTATAAAAATTGATATTTTACAATATACAAAATTGAAAAAAAAAAGTCCTATCCGTGAATGTCCTAAAACTTTTAGTTAAATTCAATATATATAGCTAATAATATTATTAAAGTTAATTATATATATTATATTTAACAAATAAAATAAATAACTCTTAATTAAAAAAATTCATTTATATACAAATAAATTTTATTATGATAAATAATATTAAATGTTACATTAATATTTGTGGTCAAGGTTATTTTACTTGTATATATATACTATTATATTAATTATAGCATTTATTAAATTTAATATATCATTAAATTAAATTATAATGAAATATAATATTTATTAAATATAATATATATTTATTAAACATATGACTTTTCATATAAATCTATATATATTAACAATCTATTATTAATAAAAAATGTAATTATTACAATAATTAATACCTATATATATATATATATATATATGAGATTTGTTAACGTACATATACTTGTTTTTTAATTGAAGTATGTTAGCAAGTTATAACTATAATGTATCTCAAAATACATCTACTGTGTAGCTTGTTAACATACTCTAATTAAAAATAAGTATGTGTACGTTAGTAAATATTTGTGAGGTTTGCTAATATAAACATACTTGTTTTGTAGTTGGAGTACTTTAACAAGCTATAACTACAATATATCTTAAAATACACCTATGGTATATCTTGTTAACATACTCTAACTAAAAAATAAGCATTTATATGTTAACAAATTTCTCTCTCTCTCCCTCTCTCTCTCTCTCTATATATATATATATATATTAAAAAAAAAAATTTTTTATTTTTTAAATAATAAGTTTATAAATCATAATTTAAAATAAAAAATCAAGTAAATATTAATATTGTTTTGGACAATCAATTTTACTTATAACATATTAATTATGATTTTCAAAATTTAATAATTATATTATATCTTTTAGAAAATTAAAAAATTTATTATTTTAATTTTTGTTTAAAGAATCAGTTGATAAAATATGTTTTAAAATATAAAATATAATACATATTATTAAAATATTAATAAATTGATAAAGATATAAATATATATAATAGCTTATTTCTTAATATTTATCTTTAACAATTTAACTACATATTATATTTAATCTATTATATCTATTATATATTATAAAAGAAGGTTTTATAATATAAAAAGATGTCACGTGACAACATCATACTCATTCTTTTTTCACTTAAATTCTATAGTTTTTTTTATTCATATAAATACATTATTATTTGTAATTAGTAATTAAGACATCTATAATTAAGGCATTCATAATAAGTATATATTCTACTTAAATTCAATAATTAAATAATTAAATCTTAAATTGATTTTGATTTTATATGATGAAAAAAAATCAAATTTTTAAATTTTATTGAATGTTATTTATAATCACAATAATTATGATAATCTATTTATATATATATATATATATATATATATATTATAAAAGAAGGTTTTCCACGTAGGTAAATACCACATGGCATCATCATATTCATTTTTTCCTACCTAAATTTAATTATTTTTAATTAATAAAAACACATTATTATATTTAATTATTATTTAATTATAGTAATTAAGGTGATTGCAATTAAGATTATTACAATGAGTATACATTTTGATTAAATTAATTAATTAAATCATTAAAACTTATACATATTTTAATTTTATATAATACTGTAATCAATTTATTATACTTTTCTTTTAAACAAATATAATTATTATACAAATATAAACTTTGATTCAAATTTATTATGCAATTATATATTATTATAAAATGAGATTTTGTCACGTACGCAATTTCGATCAATATATTTTCTTATTTAAATTAATTAAGATAATTATGAGTAATATATATTAACTAAGGTAATTTAGATTATTTTAAATCAAGGTAATTAGATTGTTTTATATTAATTAGGATAAATACATCCAATATATATATTCTTCTTCTTTTTCTCCAACCACCCCTTGCATGCATTATTTTTCTATATATTTTTTACTCTATGATTGACTCTTCTACAAAGGTTTACCATTAATGACAACAATAGGGAAGAAATTATGGGGTATATTTATGTCTCTCTTTTCTTTCTTCATTATTTTTTTCGTCTCATTGTTTAATTTCTTACTATATATTTCTATTTTTCTTTTTTATTTCTTCTTTCGACCATACCTTACATGTCCGATTATTTTATTTTTTTCAATCACCTTTTTCAGTGTTTAACAAAGATGAAATGTTAAAGACAAATATGAGGAGAATTTTTAGATAAATTCCTATTATTTACTAATTTTAAAATTGTGTTTTTCTTTCTTTCCAAAAACAGTGTTATACCAATTTATTCTTTCATATATAACATAGTGCCTTTTTTAATTGTCTTTTTCTTTGTAGAGAGTTTTAACATTTTTCAGTTGTATTTATTTTTTGGTTTATTTATTATGCATCTGATTTTTTTATTTCATATGTATCATCATATCTAGACATTTTGATTATTTTAATTTGCTTTATGTGTTTTTTTATTCAATTTTTTGAATTATGAGTTCAATTATAGAGTGAAAAATATAGTTTATCAATTTTTAAATATTCTTTAACATGAATGACTATGTTGTTCAGGATAAACATGAACCTTTTATTGATATTTGAGATAAGAAAGACAATGCAATGAGTAATAAAATTGAGCCTTTAAGAGTACAATGTGAAAAAATAAAAATCATATATATTTTTTTCTTTACCAAAATTATTTCTTTTATTTTTCTCACATATTTTATTTTTTGATCTTTTTTTATTTTTATTTTATTTATTTGTCTTTTTCTTTTAAGGAAAACTTATATAATTATTCTTATTATTTTTGTTAATTTAAATTTTAACATTTTATAAATATAAGATCTAATATCCTTTTGACTTAACTCTAATTGAATTATAATTAAAATAGTGTATATCCAAAATATCACAATCAAATTATAAAGAATATATAAAAATAATAAATTAAAATAACAAATAATTCGTAAGCAAATTATCCAAATTTTTAAATTAACATTTTATCAATTTTAATTTAATTGAAATTCAAATTTAAATCAAAATTATCTTGAATAATACCAAAATTTTAAAATAACATTAATTGTAAATTAGATTATGACTAAATCATTTAAATGAATTAAATTTATAAACATAAATGTAAAAATATTTTGACTTAAATCAAATCATATTCTAATTAAAATAATTTATACCCCAAATATCACAATTAAATTATTAAAAGTATACAAACTAAACAATAAATTAATACTGACAAATAATTCGTAAGCAAATCATTGAAATTTTTAAGTTAAAATTTTATCCATTTTAATCTAATTTCAATTCAAATTTAAATCTAAAGCACCTTTAATAATGAAATTTTTTAAAATAACATTAATAGTACAATTAATTATGATTAAATCATTCAAATATATTAAATATATGAATATATAAATTTATAAATATAAAATCTAAGAATATTTGGACTTAAATCAAATCAAAGTCTAATTGAAGTAGTTTATACTCAAAATTTCAAAACTAAATTATAAAGACTATAGAAACAAAACAATAGATTAACAAAATAATAAATAATTTGTAAACAATAAATTTTTATATAAAATTTTATTATTGTCAATATCATTCAAATTCAAATTTAAATCTAAATTACCTTCAATAATACAAAAAATTTAAAATAGCTTTAATAGTAAATTAAATTATGACTAAATTATTCAAATAACAAATATATATATATATATATATATATATATATATATATATATATGTGTGTGTGTGTGTGTGTGTGTGTGTGTGTGTGTGTGTGTGTGTGTATGTATTAAAATATAATATAAAATAATAATATGTCAAAATTGACACAATTGATTGATTAAAGTTAAAGCTAATATATATTAAGTTATTATAAGCCATAAGAGTAATATATATTAAGGCTTTAGATTTGATGTAGGTTTTTAGACTTACACATACACACACATTAATATAACAAATTGTAAACTTTAACACTTGTACAAGGTACTGGTTATTAAACTAGTAGCTATAAAATTTAATGTTATTGGGTAGTCAATTTTACTTATAACTAGATTTTAAACTCGTGCGTTACACAAGTTTGTTTAAATTGTATACTTTTTTACATTTGTATTTATTATTATTTTAAAAATATATGTACATAAATAAAATTATTAATTTTTAATTAAAATATTTAATATTAAATTAAATATAATTACATTAAAATTGAGGAAGATGATTAATTATAATTTTAATTGAGCAGATGTTGTGTTCAAAAATATTAAGCCTATTGAAATTTATTATGATTTGTTCTTCTTCAAGTAATGAAAGTGTTACAATACTTATATGAAATGCATAAATTCAAAATGAATGTAAGCATAATAAAATATGAATATATAAGTATTTAAATTTGAGTGTTTATTTTTGTTATTGTGGATATTATGTTAACACATACTTGATTTTTGTGTGTTTATAATTAATAATTTTAAATGTATTTATTGTAAAAATTAAAATTTATTTTAAATTTATTGAAGTAGTATGATTTTTATTAAATATATATAGTTGCTAATTATTTTAAAATAGTTTTTTAAATTATTTAAGTTATTAATTTTAATTATGTGATATTGTTAAAATTTTGAGTTGGTTAACCTAAACGCATCATAAACTGAACTCTTTCGATTAGTGTAATGAGATTTGTCTATTATTATTATTGTTGTTGTTGCTGCTATCATTGTTAATGTTGTTGTTATTATTATTGTTGTTGTTACCGTTGTTGATATTGTTATTATCATTGTTGTTATTGTTATTATTATCGTTGTTGCTATTTAATTTTAATCTCATTACTTACTACTTTTAAAGTTATTTCTCTATATGAATAATTATCTGTTTTAGACTTTAAATCTTATAATTTAACTATTATAAGGATTATTTATGTGTGTTACTAATTTTTTTAATATTATTACATACTGCTTTTTATATATTACTATTTTTTTTCTCATTCTAAGTAAATTCAGCAGGACAATGCTATTCATAATAATAATTACACTATTATTGTATACTCTATAACTATTTTATATTTATGATATATAATAGGTATTTATTATTATTTAAGGTCTGAATTTATAAGAATAAAAAATCATAATGTCTTATAATTGACCGTTATAAAAAAATTTATTATTATATATTATTATTATTATTATTATTATTATTATTTATATATTAAGTATACATTAAATTTAACCAGTGTTGTAAATTAGGTACTATTTAATTAATCAATTTAATGTACTATTTAACATAATTTACCTAAAAAATACATATAATGCTTTTGCATCAATTTAATAGTCATTTTCAATATATTATATATAGGTGAGGGAAAAATTATGAAATATAATTAAGTAAACCTGCTACTACTATTACTACTTGTTGTTGTTATTATTATTAAGGTTTAACGCAATAAAAATAAAAAATTATAATGTTAAAATTGACCCTTACAAATTTGAAAGGAGTCTATTTATAATTGTTGTTATTATTATTAAATTTTAATTATCAAAATTGTGTCATTGTTATTATTAATGTAATCAATTTAATTTTTTATTAAAAGTAAACCTTGTAGAGATAGACAGATATTAGTCTATAATTAATTTATTTTATGAAAATAGTTTATTATTTTTATATTATAATTTATTTCAAACAATTAATTAGGCAGACTAATTAAGTAGAAAAAATTAAAATAATTAATTAGATAATTTAGCTATTTAAAATTCATTAAATTGTGTTAAGTGAATTATATAACAAATATAAGAAAAAAGAAATTAATGAATAAGCGGTAAAGTTGTAACAATAATATGCTCTTTTATATCTTGTTAAACAAAAAATATATTGTAAGTTGAAGATATAAAGTAAAATTAAGATTATTAATTTTTTGTTGCTCAAAATGAGAAAGACTAAAAATATATACATTATTTATAATATAATAGTAAATGGAAAAATATAAGAACATATATGAAAAACATGAACAATAATAATCAAAACATAAATAACATAACAGTAAAATGAGAAAAGAAAGAAAAAGAAAAGAAATACACAAAGATGATACCCGTAAAAAGAACAAAAGAAATAATAAAAAATACAAGATAAAATGATGTATCTAATGTTGGTTCTCAATTCCCATTTCTCATCCTTCACCAAATTCATTAAATGATGCACTATAAAAGCTTTTTTCTCTTATTTGCACAAATAGGTTCATTGCTATAGGTTAATTAAGATGTATTAACCAAAATTTTCTTTCTATCAAACCACAAGAGCAAAATGAGAGAAAGAAAGTGCAAAGCCAAGAAAAGAAAGATAAACAAATAAAAAGACAAAGAATAAAAGAATATACCTACTAGTCAACTGTAAACCTCAATAGAAGAATATATGAGAAAGGAAGATACGATAATGATTCAAGCATTTTTAAAGTCTTTTTGTTTTGAAACATAGATTGTTAACATAAAATTATCAAAATTGTGTAATAAAATAATAAATAGTATTAATAGGAGCAATTAAATTCTTCATTAAATACATTTATGTTTGTTAAAGTTGATTAGATCCAACGGCTATTATCATATTTAAGTTTCGATCTATGGTAGGGATTTGTTCAAGTCTCCTTTACATATATATATATATAGATATAGATATGTTAATTATGATATTTATTAAATATAATATATTTATCAAATTTAATACATGTAATATTTGTTAAAATATATTTTAAAATAAAATTTAATTATCATTAAAAATAATTCTTATATATGTATTAAAAATTAAATTAACAATTTATAATTTAATTATTGCTTAAAATAATTAGAGTATAAAACATATTTTGAAATAAGAAATTTCAAATATATTTTAATATATATTAAAAATTTTAAATAAGTAAATATATAATAATTTATCTCATAATTTCTATATTTAATAATTTGACTGCATATTATATTTAAAAATTATAGTATTTGATGTTATTGGACAATCAATTTCACTTATAATATATTAAGTAAGATATTTATTAAATTTAATAAATATATTGTATATTTTAAAACATTTAAAATTTATTATTTTATTATTGTGAAAAAGAATCATTTAATAAAACATCTTTTATAATCTAAAAATTTAAATATATTAATATAATATAAATAAATTGATAAAGATATAAATATATTAATATATATAACAATTTATCTCTTATATTTTATCTTCAATAATTTGACTACATACTGTACTTAATAAATACAATATTTAATGTTATCTAGCAGTCAATTTTACTTGTAATATATTAATTATGATATTTATTAAAGATAATAAATTTATTTCGTGCAACATATGTTTTTTAAACAGATGACTTTCATGAAACTTAATGTATATATGCTAAAAAAATTTATTAAATAAATTTTAATAATTGTAAAACTATATATATGTATACATTCAAAAATTTATTATTTTTATTAATTTTTAAAATATATTTTAAAATAAAAATTCAAATACATATTAACATAACATTAAATAAATTAATACAATATAGAAAAATTCAAATATATATTAATATAATAAGTATATATTGTGTAAAATGAGAAATATGCATGTTACATTAAAATTGTAGTCAACAATGAAATATTTAATAAATTAATGTAATTAACTATAATTTGTGATATATTTCTTTTTTTCAAATTCATTCCTCTATATATATATATATATATATATATATGAGTTTAATGGTTATGCACTGTCAGTGTAAAAAGTTTTACATTGTCAACCAATCAGAAATCACCATTGACATGACTTTTAAAGTATTTATTATAAAAGTCAACAAACTTACAATAAATGGTAGTTTGTGATTGGATGACAATGTAAAACTACTTTACACTATCAGTACATGACATTTTATTTCTCTCTCTATATATATATTAAAATATAAATTAACAATTTATAATTTTAATTATTGCTTAAAATAATTAGATTAAAAACATATTTTGAAATAAGAAATTTCAAATATATTTTAATATATATTAATAAATTGTAAATAAGTAAATATATAATAATTTATTTCATAATTTCTATATTTAATAATTTGACTACATATTATATTTAATAATTATAGTATTTAATGTTATTGGACAATCAATTTCACTTATAATATATTAATTAAGATATTTATTAAATTTATTAAATATATTATATATTTTAAAACATTAAAAAAATTATTATTTTTATTATTGTGAAAAAGGATCATCTAATAAAACATCTTTTATAATATTAAAATTTAAATATATTAATATAATATAAATAAATTGATAAAGATATAAATATATATAATGTTTTATCTCTTAATTTTTATCTTTATCAATTCGACTACATATTGTATTTAATAAATATAATATTTAATGTTACTGGCAGTCAATTTTACTTGTAATATATTAATTACGATATTTATTAAAGATAATAAATTTATTTCGTGTAACATATGTTTTTTAAACAGATGACTTTTCATGAATCTTAATACATATATACCAAAAATTTATTATTAAATAAATTTTAATGATTGTAAAATTATATATATGTATACATTCAAAATTTTATTATTTTTATTAATTTTTTACAATAATTAAGTTTTAAAATATCTTTTAAAATATAAAATTCAAATATATATTAATATAACATTAAATAAATTAATACAATATAGAAAAATTCAAATATATATTAATATAACAAATATATATTGTGTAAAATGAGAACTATGCAAGTTACATTAAAAATGTAGTCAAAAATGAAATATTTAATAAATTACTTCAATTAAATATAATTTATGATATATTTCATTTTTTCAATCATAATTTTATAAAAAATTTTGAAAATTCATATTATTAATCTTAACAAAAAAAAAAAACATGTATAGAGTAAAATATTGTTTACAACAAATCATTTATAATAAACATTTTTTATATATTTAAATCATAATTGTTTATATTACTGGTATTACTTCTAATTATGAAGTAAGCTGAACTTTTCTTAAAAAGAAATATGTTAATTTTTTTAAATGATGCAACTTTAATTTTATTACTGTCATATATATCGTATTTTCTCTGTTATCTTTTGATTGATGTTTTAGTTTTTTTTTTCATGTTGATTGTTATTTTACAATATCAAAAATTAATTAAATATTTTTTAATTCCATCTTTAATAATTTCAAAATATGTGTGATTAGAAAAATTAATTAATATGAAAGATAAGATATAGTAAGAAATCACTTAATAGTTTTTATAAAATTAAACTATTAATTATATTTCCTAGTTTTTATATCACATTAAGTGACGAATAAAAGGAAAGGAGTATTGATTGAAATAAAATTATCAATCGAAAAAGCCTTTGGATTTTGTTGAACCTTAAGTTTATTCTTAAAAGTTAAGTACTCGTTTGGGATGGTTGTGAGCTTTTGATTTTTAGTTTTTAAATATAATTTTCAAAACAAAACACTCGTTTGGTTAAAATGGAGCTAAAATGGTTTTAAGTCAATTTCAAAACACTTTTACATTTATTTTCAAAATCAAAAAGAAAGGATTTGTAAATTTGGCTTTTTAGTTTTAAAAAAAATACATTTTCATTACATTTGACAATGGCCCTTTCCATTGCCGCCACCACTGGTATTGCCACCATTGCCGCTATTGGCATCGCCATCATCACCATTAGCACCACCACCATTGACATTGGCATCAACACCACCACCACCACTAGCACTACCACCACCACCACCACCACCATCAGCACCATTACCACCATCATCACAACTACCACTATCATCGGCACTGCCACCACCACCTATTAAGGAATACAAAAGAATGATTTTATTATATTGAAAAGTTATAGCAAGGAGCCTATATATAGAGCTTTGTCAAAAACAAATAAAAAGGGGAAGATAAGAAAGGATAAGAAAAAGATAAAATTACAACAGTAATAGAAGATAAAAGGCTAATTAGTTGACTATCTTTAATACCCCCCCCCCCAAGGTGGAGAGTATATATTTAAGATTCCCAGGTTGTGAATGAAGGTAGAAAAGAGAGAAAGTTGTAACGCTTTAGTGAAGAGATAGCTAATTGATGTTGGCTTTTGACATGAATCAATTTTATATATTCTGAATTAACCAACTTGTGGATGAAATGATAATCAAGATCAATACGCTTCTATCTTTCATGATGAGTTGGGTTTAAGGCCAAGTGAATAGTTGACTAATTGTCACAGAAAATCATGGACTATTCAATGGAAACTTCAAAATGGAGAAGGAGTCTTTTGAGCCACACCAATTCACTTGCAATAGATGAAAGAGATCTATATTTTTCCCTAGTAGAGGATTTAGACATGGTAGGTTGTTTCTTGGATTTCCAATAGATCAATGCATTTCCAAGAAACACACAAAAGCTGGTGATGGAACGCCTAGTGTTGAAGCAACTACCCCAACCAACATCTACGTGGGCAGTCAAATTAAGAGGATTCAAAACAAGAAACAATAATCCTTGACCAGGAGCAACTTAGAGGTATTTCAGCAAGTGATGGATTGCATGTAAGTGAGGAATGCGAGGTTGCTACATATATTGACTTAATTTTTGCATGGGAAAACTGATATTTGGCCTAAAATTTGTTAAATAGATTAGTCTTCCAACCATTTTGCAATAAAGTGAGGGGTCAGGTAAAAGGTCACAGTTAGAGGATGTGAGTTTCAAGTTTGGATCCATAGGTAAAGTAGCAGGTTTACAATCTAGAAAATTAGTGTCTGCAAGTAGAGCCAAAGTATATTTTCATTGGGATAATGAGATAAGATACCTTTAGAGGACCTAGCAATCTCTAAGCCTTAGAGTGACTTATTTAATTTGCAAATGAGCTTGTTATCAGTTGCCTTATATCCTTACGATAACTCCATGTAGACTTCCTTAAATAACTAACCATTAAGAAATGCGTTATTGACATCTAATTGCATTAAATGCCAATTTTTGGCTATTGTAATGGTAAGAGCTTTGATTATAGTTAACTTAGCTACTAGAGAGAAAGTATTAGAAAAATCAATGCCAGCTTGCTGAGTATAGCCTTTGAAGATAACTAACAAACATCGTCAAAGAAGCCTGAGGAGTGAACTTATTTTTGTTAAAGGGCGAAGTAACACCAAAGCCTAAGCAGCCAAAAGTCTTCAATGATAAATAATCAAGGTCAAAATTTTAAAGAACCTGATAAGGGGATTTGTTGTGTAAAATAGGTGAAGGGAGTCTATTTATCAAGAAGGCAGTAGTGGCAACACATTCCCCACAAAAGGTGATTGGCATTTTGGATTGGAAAAACAGGGCCTTCGCTATATTTAATAAATGTTGGTGCTTTTGTTTAATAATAGAGTTTTGTTCTGGTCATTCAACACAAGAAATTGATGCAATGTGCCTTGAGATTGCAAGAATTTAGTGAGGGCTAGCTCCTTAGCATTATCTGGTGTCAAGTATTTGATGGTTACACCGAATTGCGTTTTAACCATGGTAAGGAATTTGATGATGCCAGCAGTTGCTTCAGACTTGTGCTTGAGTAAATATAACTAAGTGAATCGGGTGTAATCATCTACCAATGTCAACAAGAACCTCTTGCCACCATAGATGGGGTGGCCATAGGGTCCCAAATATCACAATGCAACAAATCAAAAATAGAGTTAGAAAAGTTATTATTAGATATAAAAGATAATCGTCTAATGACCTTAATAAGAAGGCCTCTTGCCATCATAGCATTTGTGTTTGGAATGTCTTAAGAATTCACAGTGGGCACACAAAGGACAATTCCTATTCGTGCCCTTAAGTTTAGAATCAGATTGAGCTTTAACAGCAAAGGCATGAGGATTCTCAGTAGGAGCAATCACAGGAACAGCAAAAGCCGTAATTTTGCGTTATTTCTTACTTTGAAGAATAAGAGTAAATGCCTTGGTGATTGGAGGAATGAGATCCATAGTGAGAAATTGGCCACAAATAGAAGAAAAAGATTCATTTAAGCCCATGATAAAGTGCATAACATATTTTGTCAAATGGAAATCAAGCCAAGGAAGGATGCTGCCACAAGTACATGAATGCACATGCCTAATTTGAGCAAGAGATTCCCATAGTGAAAGAAATTTAGTGTAATAGGTGCTAATGAAAAGGGTCCCTTACTGTAAAGTTGCAAGATCGTGCTTAAGTTGAAAGATGAGAGGACCATTTTGCTATTCGAAATGATCTTTTAGGTCATTCCAAATTGTCACAGTAGTTGAACAGTGAAGCACACTTGGTTGCATTTCCTTGGATAACGAATTCAAGATCCAACAATATTCTTATTACGCTATAATGCTGCCAAGCCAAGAAATTGGAAGAATCTAAAGAAGGCTCAGGGATAGATCCATCCACAAAGCCAAATTTGTTTTTGCCAATAAGAGCCATCTTCATAACTTTCTTCCAAGAAATGTAATTGCCAGTGCACAAAGGGTGTGAAACAAGGACACATCTTGGGTTGTTAGATGGGAGGATGGTGAAAGGTTGGAATCATCTATGGCCACCATGGGAGAACCAAAACCCTTACAAAGAGAAAACAAGATTATAGAGTGTGGAAGAAAAGAACAACTGATACCATATTAAGGAATACAAAAGAAAAATTTTATTATATTGAAAAGGTACAACGAGGAGCCTATATATAGAGCTCTATAAAAAACAAATAAAAAGGGAAAGATAAGAAAAAGATAAAACTACAACAGTAACAACATATAAAAGGCTAATTAGTTGACTGTTTCTAATACCACCACCACCGGCACCACTGCCGCTACTGGCACTGACACCACCATCACCATCACTATCACGACCACTGACACTGTCACCATCACCACCACTGGAACTACTATTGTCACTACCATTGTTTATGCCGTCACCACCACCACTACCGCCACCACACAAACATATCCTTAAACTAATTTTAATAGGATAGAAAATGTTAAAGTGAGTTTATTTTGAAACCAAAAATTGGAAAAAAAGAATTAAAACTAATTTTTAAAAACTAAAAACTAGTTATAGTTTTTGAAAATTTTGAAACTCACAACTAAAAATCACCTCAAACGAGCCTAAAAGGCTAAAACTAGCATAAACAAGTCCCTTAGTTGATTGCGCCAGCTGATTATTATAACCATTTAGTATAAGGGCCTGTTTAGTGGCA
This sequence comes from Spatholobus suberectus, assembly GCA_004329165.1. Taxonomy (NCBI): domain Eukaryota; kingdom Viridiplantae; phylum Streptophyta; class Magnoliopsida; order Fabales; family Fabaceae; genus Spatholobus; species Spatholobus suberectus. The sequence continues at coordinate 93,387,728 of CM014730.1, read as the reverse complement.
GGATATGACAGGATAAGTTAGGATAATTATTGTATCCTGTTGTAATCTGTTGTTTGTTACGTCAACAAGATATGATAATGTTATTCTATCTCTTATCTATCCTATTGCTCCAATATATTTCTTATCCTGAAGGGGGAACTGGATTCGGAAGCAATAGGATCGGATAAACTCCCCTCCTCTCTCTCACTCTTTATATATATATATAGCACCATATATTATATTTTTCATAATAGTAGTAATTATTTAATATATGATGCTATATATTATATAATATATATATAATAATAATAATAATAATAATAATAATTTTGACGTGTAAATTTAAAGTATATTATTAATTAAAATATTAAAAATTAAATAATTACTATTCTAATATTTTTTAAAAAAATTATTTGAATAATTAAAAATCTTATATAATTTTTTATAATTTTAAGAAAAGTAAATACATAAATAAAAAAATAATATTATATACTTTAGTTAAAATCTTATTTTTTTTGTAAAAATTAAAAAATTAAATTAAAAGTTGTTTTAAGAAAATTATAAGTAATTTTAACAAAACAAAATTTTGTCATTTAAACATAATTTATATTTTATTCTATTATTATCTGATTTATTATCTTATTTTTATCATATCTTGTTGTTATCCTGCTCTTATATCCTATTTTATTATATCCTTTTCTAACCATCCAACGAGTCCTAAGTTTCTTAGCAATTTTAAATATGATGATTTTAATGGCAATCCAATGCAATTCTTATTCCATGGGCCAGCAACAAACATCCTAGAGTTGAAGTTCAGAATCAGAAGTCTATTTTCTCAAGAGTACTCCTACTCCGCTAGTGTAAAATTTTATATCACCTTGTGTGGTTATTACTTACGCTTGAATTACAGTATGTCGTATTAGGAAGTTTTTTGGTTTTATTCAAGTAATATTAAAAACTAATAAATAGTTTTTTTATTAAACATTGTTATGAAAATATATTAATAACATTAAATATTATATTTTCAATAAAACGTTTTTATTTTTGAATCTTTAACAGTAAACAAAACTCAATTATTTTTTAATACTTAGTGATGGAAAAATTTACAGAACTTGTGGCTTAGCCCTGCTTATTTTTTCTTGCTATCCATTATGAAATTTTTGTTTGAGAACCTCTACAATCTGACCAATTCTCTTATGAATTAACAAGATATTAATAAATTTCGAAAATGACAACCTGGCATTTTCACTTTCCACTCCCTCTTTCAACTTTTGTCTCATTTGTTAATTAAAGTCGTATAAACAAGTTACAACCCATGTTTATGGTGTGTTATCTTTGTAACTTGACAAAGTCGTATAATTTGGAACCTGTGTGATAAGCGTGAAATAAAAAATAGAGTACCAAGGGATTGAGCCTGGCAGAAGAGGTTAATCATGTCTTTAATAATATTGTCTTCGAATTGTGGAATAAATAAAGAAGAAGAAACAATGATTCCCTTATCATTTAAATAGTAGTCACACTCGTTCCATTTATCTTTTTTCTTTCGCATTACATCCTCAATCATCTCAAACCATTTTTTTTCTAAAAAAACATATATATAGAAAAATCTTATCTTTAATGCATAAATATTTACATTGTCATTGTCATTGTCATTGTCATTTATTTATTTATGACTGAATTTTACTGATATTTCTTAAGTTTTTTCAGATTACACATAATATTTTTTCTTTTTCTATTTCTATAGTAAACCTCTTTAATTATTTAAAAAATATTACACTGATATCTCTTATACATTATACTAATCTTTTTAACTAATTGAAAAACATTACATTGTCTATTCTTATAAGAGAAGTTACTATAAATGTTAAAAAAGCAAAAAAATTATTTGTAATTTGAAAAAACTTTAAAGAATGTCGGTGTAATTTACTCTTTATTTATATCAAAATATGAACATTATTTTACAAGTAAATCCAAAAAATAACGAACATAAAATTGGTGCTCCTTAATCCATACCGAAATCACTACAACGAGAGAGGTTTTAATTGCATTCACTGGGGCGATATATCTGACACTGTTACGAAACTGACTGAGCATGCTTCGCAATCTGGCTCATTACGATCATTAGCAATGAATCTGCCAACAGAGAAAGGTGGTCGTTCTGGTTGGTCAAGCGTTGCTGATTCGTTCTTCAACATCAAAACAACGGAAGACATGGTTGGCCTATCATATGCATCTTCTTGAACACAGAGCAGTCCAATATGCATGTATCTCAAAAACTGATCACCGGGGCATGAAATAGATAACAAGGGATCAATTAATTCTAGCCCCTTTCCCTCATTCCATAGATGCCATGCCTGCAAAGTGATTATCATGTTAACTATCAATGAATGGTCACACATTTAGTAAGTTTGGAGACACATACATATGATAGAAGGCTAGAAGTGTCTTTAGAGTGATTGAAACCCGCGTTACGTCTCCCTGTAATGATCTCAAGCAACAGTATTCCAAACCCGAAAACATCAGATTTTACGGAATATAGTCCCTCCATTGCATACTCTGGAGCCATATATCCGCTGCAAATTGGAAAAAAGAGAAGTCATTAAACTATGGTTAAGCAAGCAAATATGTGTAAAGGGGAAATGTTCATGCTAGGAACAAAGTACTTACTATGTGCCAACTATTGTAACTGTGTTAGCTTCGCCTTCACTTCCTGCAAATATCCTTGCCATTCCAAAGTCTGAGATCTTTGGATTCATGTCATAGTCCAACAATACATTACTTGCTTTTAGGTCTCTATGAATTATTTTTAATCGAGAATCTTCATGAAGATAAAGTATCCCTCTTGCTATTCCATTTATGATATCCAGGCGTTTGGTCCAATCGAGTCGTGCACGTTGCTTTGGATCTATCCATATTTCATATATATATAAAAAAAAAATGTAAAAATGCAGTACCCCGCAAATTGTAAATGAATGCAACAATCAACCTATTTTCTCATTGTTGAAATGTAATTGGTTGCTACATCCTTAAAAGGAGTGAAAGAATATACGTACCAAAGAGTACAACATCAAGACTACCGTTGGGTAAAAATTCATATACAAGAATCTTCTCTTCTCCATCTACACAAAATCCAAGAAGCTTTACAAGATTTTTGTGCTGTAGTTTCATTATCAGAAGAACCTCGTTTATGAATTCCTCTGATCCCTGCTCAGAGCAAGTTGAGAGCCTCTTGATTGCTACTTCTTGGCCATCACTAAGTATCCCCTACCAAAAAAAATAAAAAACTACCTGTACTTTCCCATGGTAAATTCAAGCAAGAAGGGATGAACCTTGTATAAACTTGAATTCTAATTACCTTGTAGACAGGGCCAAAGCCACCTTGTCCAAGCTTATTCAAATCAGAAAAATTATTGGTAGCCACACGAAGAGATCTGAGATCAATGGAAGGGAAGTCCTCAGATATTTTGTCATTTCTTCCTCGAAATATCTGGTGGTGAAATGCTGCTTCTCCTTGCTGCTGAAGACTGATCTGATGATTGTCTCTTCCAGTCTTACCTAGAGACAAGAACCAAATAAGTTACTACTTAGGAGAAGAAAAGAGTTTAAAATCCTGAACATAAATTCTTATAACAACTTACTTCTCTCATTTCTTGTATTCCTGACGAGGTACAGGCCGAAAATGAAAAATACTATCACCAAGCCTACCACAACCATAATGCTTGTAATCATCAATATTTTTCTTGAATTATCTGCATATAGAATCAATCCAATGCAGCTTTGAATGATTGTGTCTTATACTATGTATTAGACCATTTGTTAAAACTTGAGAGTGACTTGAATTGCTTACTTGTGCCTTCATTTTTGCCAGTTGATGAATTCGTGGGTCCTGTTGCACCAAGATAAAAGGGATAAAATTCATACCTCAAATAACAGCTATGGCTCAGAACTCTTGCCCCGATGGAGGAATAGCAGCAACCTGGTATGTATCCTATGGCACTTTGCAGGCACCTACTGCAATCATTGGCAGTTAAGTCTCTGGAGCACTGTACTAAGGCAAATATTGTTTTATCTTTAAAGGGGACTGCTCCCGTAGCAGACATGTTTGCCGAAACATCAAAAGATGCTACCTTAGTAAGATTACTTAATGTCTCATCCACAGCAGCCTCAAATTTCTCTGGCTCTGAAATATTCTGTATATTATCTAAGCCAATGTTCCCTGTGACATCAAACCTACCCATGAAATTTTTGTTGGAATAACGTAATTGACAGAACTCCTCCCATAAATCTGCTTCTTTAGCACGAGGGCAGAGTTTGACAACGTCCTGTGCTGCTGTCGTGATGCATTTCTGGCACGATTCATTTGTAATATAGTCAAGGCACATGTAGAGGCCATAAACTCTATTTGGGGCAATCCCATAAGAAGTTTTATAGAATTTGGAGATTGAAGCATTCAAGGATAGAGAGGAAAGGAGGTTGATTAGATTGTTTCGGAAGAAACTGCCTTCTGCATAACTGCTGCTTGTGGAACAATTTGGATACGGAGGATCGGCAACTGCAACGTCTGAAACTAAAGCAAGAGTGCAAAGAAGGAAGAATTGAAGGGATTTGGAAACCATTAGAGAATGAATCATTTTTTCCCTTCTGATTCTGAATGATTATTCAGAAGTTGGCACTCCTATTTCAATATTTCTTCTTCCAGTTTCAGCATTCCCTGCTTGGTAAAAGAGCCTACAATTACCAAGAAGCTGCTCAGCTGGCGATTCATTTAAACTAATCAAAGCCAAATGACTAACGGCAATGGCACATGGTTGGAAATTAAGGTACTTTTAAGTAAACAATATCCAAATTTTAGAGTTGACAAAATGAAAAGTGAAGAAATTTTTTTTCTTGACCCGAATTATAAGCTTCAATCAGTGGGTAGGATAATGACAAAAATAAATAATATCCAAGCGTAATAGATAAGTAAGAGATGTCACTGACGATGAGAGGAGGAAAAAAAATTGCCAATTGGTTTCAGAACCTACTTCACCAGAACAGTACCAGCTGCTTCAATGTTCTATTTTGTTTCCTTTATTCCTTCCCTGCTTGTGCCGCTCAACGGGGCCTATAGCCTAGTCTATATCACGTCCAAGTCAGGCCAAGTATTTTTAGAAAATAGATCAGGTCAAGTTTTTTATTAAAAGTTATTTAATTAAAAAAGTTAGGTTATTTAAAAAGTTCTTTAGGCCTAATAGGTCGACCTATTTAAATAAACATAAATAAATATTTATTGTTAATATTATTATTATTGTATTAAATTTGTTACAATGTATTAATATTATATATTTATTTATCTTTTTAAATGATAAATATGTTGACTTACATAAAGACTCAAACTTATAAGTTCATTGAAAGATAAATTATATCTTATTTAGAGGTTTTACGGCAAAATATGTTTTAAATAAATTATCATACTTTTATCATGGTGCTAAATTATCACAAAATAGGTCTTTAAACAGGTTTGTAAGTCAAACCAGACCTTTAAAAAAAACCTATAATAGGCAAACAGACCAAGCTTAGGCCATAGATTTTTAACCAAGGCTAGACTCAGGCCTAACCTAACTTATTTCCACCCCTAATCATATGCAGCTTCCTTTTCTTTATACTTTCTCTAATCCATTCCGAATGACATTTTAGCCAAAAGTTTTCATTTTAATTGTCATTAACCATTAAATATTTTTTAAATAATATTTTATTGTCATTTTGCGGGAAGTATTAATTTTTTTTATTTTATCCTTAACCATTTATTGAGTATGAAAAAAATATAAATAATAAATAATTTAATTAATATAAAAAACAAAGAATATATTAAGAAACTATACAATAATTGTTATAAAATCTGAAATATTAAAGAGAAAATAGGCTATATACTGACAGTGTAAAACAGTTTTATACTGTCATCCAATCATAACTCACCATGTATGGTAAGTTTGTTGACTTTTATAATAATTATCTTAAAAGTCATACCAATGGTAATTTTTGATTGGTTGACATTGTAAAACTGTTTTACACTGACAATGTGTAGCCATTAAACTTAATATTAAATACATTTCTTAATTTCTGTGTCAAAACTTTAAATGTGAAATAAAATGAGACAAGAAGTATCATTTTGCTTTATAGTTTATGATTGTGTTTGGTAAGTTATTTCAACTAGTTTCTAACTTTTTTTACTAGCTGAAAAACTTGTTTGACTTTATTAATAATGTTTGGTAAATAATTTTTTTAGTAATTTTTACATTTTTTGAGACACTATTTCAAATAGCATTTTTTAAAACTCTAGCTTCTAGCTTCTAGCTTTATATATATATATATATATATATATTTCCTTTTATACTTAAATATTTATTAAATTTTTTTATTACCCTTTTTTACATATGATATGGTTTTATTATTTTTCTTGTTTCTCCTCTTACACTATTTATTTTAAACATTACACTATTTGCATCATTTATTATATTATTTTAACATTATACTTCAAGATATTTTAACTATTACATCCATCAACTAATGAAAGTATGATATCTACATAAGTGTATGCTAATTTATTTTATTTTAAACTTAGTTGAACATATTTTAAGATTTAATATAAAATTAATAGTAGAATGCATAATACAAAAAAAATCATAATTGAAACTAAAAATTATAATTGAAATAGTTAATCTATAAATAAAAAAATACAAGAGTTTAAAATTAATTAAAAAGCTAAAATTATAATTATCATAAATATATATTTTATCAATAAAATAAAATTAAAATTTATATAAAAATATCATATAAACATGTCCATTTTCATCATTTTACATTTATTAGCTACTTTAATAGATAATTTTACCAAACACTTGTAATTTAATAAATTAGATTAATAGCTTTCAGGTACTAGTGATCAATTTTCAGATACTAATTAGCTTTTCAGCTATTAATTAGCTATTTAACTTTTAACTAGCTTTCAATTAGTTTTTCAGTTATTTTTGTCAAACATAACCTATATATCACCCCTTTTGTTTTAAGCATGATCAGATTCTTAAAAAAAAAAAAGTGTACATAAGAGGTTAATCATCTTTTCTCTGTAATGTTTTTTTAACGTTGTGTTATAACACATTCAAAATTATTATGATAACAACTAGTGTATTGACTCGTGCCATACACAGGATAAAAATTGTTTTTTAATATTTTTATTAAATATTTCAAACATTTTTTTTTCTTAAAATTTATATTGAGGTATTATTTATCGTAAAAAATTGATTTATTTTGATCACGAATTGTAAAATATAACATTTTTAGTTGTTATTTATTGTTGTTTACTATAGATAGTAGATTATATATTTGGTAAAGTATGATTTTTAAAATATAGTAAATGAGAGAAATAAAATTAATTATATGTTAGGTAGGGTAGTAATTTAAATAATTATTTTGAAATAACATTTCAATGAATCTAAAGTGAGAGTTCCTAATTACAATAACAATAATTTAAAACAACACATTTTATTAAATGACATTTTTAATCATATATATTTAAATTAAAATGTGAATTCAAGCCACACAAGCCATGCCATGCACGACATATATGTTGGAACCAAAGACGTATGAAGTGTCTAGTCCCTCAAATTTTAAAGATAACAAAAGCTTATTAAGTTTTATGTCTTTGTTGTAAAATAACTCTTTAAGCGTCCAACGCGTTTGTGATAACAGGCGTCCAACGCGTCAGTGTTTAACAAGCGTCCAATAGACTATTGTATGATGATCGTCCAAGTGTAAGTATCCTCTACAACTAAGTTGTTAAAGCTTTAACTTTGTGGTTTCACAAAAAGACTTTAAGATTGATGCTTTACCTCTTAGAATGATCTAACGTTCAAAAATCTGAGCTTTAATTGAAAATCAGATACATGTTGGTATATAAGCTCAGTGTTGCAGAAAAAGTAAGTCAACCTATCAAGTTGGCAAGCCGAATAAAGAATGTTTAGAAAAAATAGTTCTTCAGCTTAGTACTGCACCTTCCTTTTTTAGTGCAAGAACAAAAGTCACTTTTCTGACTTTTCTAAAAGCTTGAAATACACGCACACGTTCCTCTCTTGAAGACTGAAGCTGAATATTTCAATGGCTATTTTCTAAAGACTTTATATAGCAGCTCAGAAGAGAAGAAAAGTAAAAGAATGACTACGGACTTTGCACTTACTGGACGACTTTGAAATATCTTCAAACTCTTTGTACAAATTCTTGTACCACACTTAAACTTTCATATCTTCACATTGTGAGTTGAATCTGTTTCATCAACTGTCTTTACGTTGTGAAAGCCTGGAGAGACTTAGTGATAAAGAATACTTGGATGGTTAAGCAATCTGGGTAGATTGCATTGTAAGGCTTGAAGAGGCGAAGAAAAATACTTGTGTGTAACCTAAGGTTGATTAGTTGAACAACTTCAGGATGAAGGGACTGGACGTAACTTAAGTTTGAATGAACCAGTAAAATTCTCTCTGTCTTTGTTCTTTCCTTATCCATATTTTAGCTCTATTTTAACTCGTTTTTATTTTAGTTAAAAAGTTTTTTTTTAAGATCGCACAATTGAACCTTCCTTCTTATGCAATCCTTGTTCTTTCAATATATGATTTTTTTTCTAAACAATTTTGTAAAATATATTAAATTTTTAACATATAAGAATTTGTAAAAATTTGAATTAGGGATTGTGAACTGAAAATAATAAGAATTTTGTGTTAAATATCAATAATTTATCATAAATTATAACAATTTTTAAGTTATTAATTGTTATTGTGCACTATCAATAGTTGGTTGGAGATCTGATTAATTATTATATTTAAAATAAAATATGGTGGAAAATAAAAAAAATAAGATTGAGTTATGAATATAATTTAGATAAATGATGTGATATAATATTTCAACCAACGTGTAAAAGTTTTCTCGTACAAATCAAACCAATAAAACAACACAACTTTAAAGATGACTGTTTTAAATATATATTGTTAATAATAATATAATGAATGTAATGATTTTTAATATTAATTGGTATATGATTATAGTTTACTATACTATATAATATATAAAATATAATTTAAATACACATTATATAATAAAGTGAGATTCATGTCAAATTTTAAGCTAAAAAAAAATTCTACAAATTTCTTACTCTATTTTATTATTTTACCTAAACAAAAGGGTGTAAATTTTTAATATAAATATTCAAAAAAAATTAAATTGCTGTGATTTAACCAAAAAAGTCTTAAAATATAAAATATAATTAATGAATGTCAATGCTAAAAGATTTAATATTTACTTTGAGGATTATAATTTGATTTAAAGAATATATATATATATATATATATATATATAAGATAATATTATTAAAAATATTTTTATTAATTTTTTAAGTAAAAGATATAAGAAATTTCAAACCAGTTTAATTAAAACTATAAAAAATATATTTTTTACACTCAATTAATTATAAAAAAATTATTAAATCTTATAATAAGATATTATTAAAACATTTTTTAATTAAATTTTTAATTAGAATATATAAGAAATTATAAGCCAAATTTAATTAAAATAGTAAAAAAAATTCATTTTTAACAATCAATTGATTACTAAATCAATTTTTTCAAGCGATAACTAATTTAATTAATTTAATGAATAAGTTTGCAATCAATTTTTAAATTAATTATCGTATTGATCAATTAATTATTACCATAAATATAAAATTAGTAATGAATACATATCAAACAAAATATATAAAAAATAATTAAAATATATATATAAGATGATAGCATCAGAATGTATAAAGGTTTAAATTGAAAACATTTACCTAAACATAAATGTTATTTAAATATATAATATTTCTCATACATTAACTACTGGATATATTATTTTAATTACTTTAATTATATATGATTGATAATTAATGTATTTATGGTAATAATAATCAGTTAAGATAATTATTGCATTAATTATTATTATGAAATATAATTAATTATTACCTACGCATTTATTATTTAATTATTATCTTAAAATAATTATTAATGACATTCTCAATCAACTAATTGTAAAAAAAAAAATCAAGCGATAATTGATTTAATGAATAGATTTGCAATTAATTATCAAATTAATTTTTGTATTAATCAATTAATTATTACCTTAAATATAAAATCAATAATAAAAGCATGTAAAAAAATATATATGAGAAATTAATAAAATATATATATAAGATTATAGAATCCGAAAGTATTGTGAATAGCTAATTTTATCCAGTACATTTTTATTTTATTTTATTTTATAAAAAAGAGTAAAGATAATCTGAAAATTAAGTTTTTTGGAAAAAAGAAAAGATAAAAGAAAATAAGTCAGTTACGGTAGTGGCTAGTGGTTACCAGTAGAGATCATGAGATTTGGATAATGGGAAATAGGGTGGTTACAAAGAGAAGGGTGGATTGAGCCTATTTAAGGGTTTCATGTAGAAAAAAAGGGGAGGCTGGCTCTCTCAACAACGACTCTCGTTGGCTCAACAAAAACATCAGAGTTAAAAAAGGGGGAACCGGCACGAAAACAAGAGGGTTGAAGGGAAAAGACAAGGATTACTGAAAGGCAACAATTTCACGACGTCGTGCAATATCCGAGGTGCATTTTGTTTCATCACAGTTTGTTCTTTCTTTCTCGGTTTGATATATATATTTCTATATGTCTCTTTTGTATCTTTAATATTATTATATTATAATGTTCTTTTGATTGCATCCGAGATGCAGCTTTCTGTTGATGGAAATGTTATATTTTAATATCCTTGATTGCATACATCCGGGGCTACTTTTTCCTTACGTTTTATGTTTTTATTTTTTCCTTTTTTATTTTATTGTGGCTAGCTTATTATCTTCCTTGTTTCCTTCATTTTAAAGGCTTGTTTAATTGGTCATTTTTATAGACTTCAAAGCAAATATCGTTATGTTTTTTTTTTGTTTTTTTTTTCCTTCTTTTCTTTCTTCTTCTTCCTTTTTTTTTTTATTTTGTTGATATTGTGAACTTTTTTTTTGTGTACCCATTATTTTCTTTCTTTCCCTTTTTACGCTTCTATTAAAAAACAAAAGGATCAAAATAAGTATTGATTTATGTAAGATTCATGACATTAATTGAGTAGTAAATGATATCTTTGATGTCATTTGAATGGTTAGGGTTTATGAATGGCCATTAGCTATCACAAATCCTGCGTGGTATAAATTAAAATATTTTGTTTGTTGTCAAAAAGAGATAAAAATAAAATTTATCCAAATACGCAACGGCCAATGGTGTTAATTGAATAGCATATACTATCATTAACGTTATTTTGATCGTAAGGGTTTAATGACTAGCCATTTGTTAGCTTAAACCCTTATGCGAGGATATCTTAAAAAAAAAATACAAAAAGCAAAAATTAAATGTTTATTTCAAGAAAAAAAATTCAAATATGCAACAACCAATAGCATTAATCGAACAACAATTCTATCTTTAACATTATTCGAGTGGTGAGGGTTTTATGACTAGTCATTTGCTAGCTTAAATTCTCGCACAAGAGTTTTTTTTTTAAATTCAAAAGGTTCTTTTTTCAAATAAAAAATAAAAATGTCTGTTCAAGATTCTCTTTACCAAATAGATAAGAAGATAAAAATCATATCCTTTTTTAGATTTTAATTTAAAATTCTATTTTCTTTAAAATAAAACAAAAACTAAATTTCTTTTTCTCTCATCTTTAAAAATACAAAAGAAAAAAAGTAAAATTAAATTTTTTTTTCTTATTGGGGTGAAATAAATATTTATAAAGTCATGCAGTTTTGTGCAATTAACTAGAGGTATCGTTTTTAATGGGCGTTGTAGGGTGCTAATACCTTCCCTACACGTAATGAACTTTCGAATCTATCTCTGATTTCAAAGACCATTTTTTTTAAGGGGGTTTTCCAATATGTTTCCCTAGAATAAAATTTTGGTGGCGACTCCATTTAAAATTTATTTTTGCGCCGTCTCCGTTGTGGCTCCGGTTGCGACAAGTATGATAGTTTTAATTAAAATTTATATAAAAATATCATATAAACATCTCACAAAAGTACATATTAGAGCTTGGATAAATCTTCTTGTTGCAAGTGCATGCGGTGTACCACCAACCTTCCTCATCAGCAATACAACTAACAATGCCTAAAATAATGTAGGTTAACTCCTAAATTTACCATACACATGTAGACAGTTAGTAGTTATCTAAAAAATATTGACCCATTTATTTATAAAAATTAAGAATCATACAAATATCTCTTTACAATCCTTTAATGTTTCAATAGTGGTCATTGGTATCAAATTTAATAAGTCATCTTCAATGCTTACCCTTAATGCATCTTGCAATTGACTTAATCATTGATTAGGGGATTCAAATATATTGGCCATCCTAACAACAAAAACTTATGAGTTATCATTTGAAATGTTAGACTGAATTATTAAAGACATAGTTAGGAAATAAAAACCTTTTCCTCAATGCAACAACCTCAAATATATCGGGGTTAAACAATAGCTGTGACACATGCATTGTGTTTTGAAAGGTTATTTGTCTTGAGCATCATTAATATCCTAGTCATGGAACACATTAGAATGCATTGTTCTGTTAAATCTCAAAAATATCATAAAATAATATAAGAAACAACATTACCCTTCCAAGTCTTAACTTTTGCAAAGAGAATCACAATAATAGCATTATTTGCCTCACCAGATGAGAGGAATGAGTTTAATTGGTTCGCAAAGACCCAAATAAAGTGAATTTGAAACGATATCTGTTTAATAAAAATTTAGAATAATTCATATTTGGATTGTAAATATATTGAATATCAATGAACCTTAATATTAATTGATACAACAAACTATTGTAAACGGGACTTACCCATTATTATCGAGCTCTATGTTTACAATCTTGGTCCTACCACCATTTTTCTCATATTCACATTCTTTACCTACACCCGTGAGGATGCTAATGATGTCTGAAAATAATCATTAATTTTTATTAGTCAAATAAAAAATCAAACTTGATATTGTAAAAAGATTAAAAGCATGAGAAATGATCAAATTACTCACCAACCAAGTAGTCACTCTCAAAATTATCACAAAATCAATCAGCAAGGTGAGTAAAGGTAAACACATTGATTGGAATTGCTTCATTGTTAGATTTTGTCACTTTTGTACCAATTTGAAAATTCAACTTAAAGGAATGATTTGTTGAATGATATTCTCTCAAATTTGCAGCCACACCAAACTTTGACATAAGGTAAACAATCCTCTCTTTTAATTCTTTTTCAAATTTGTAAAGAATCTGCTTTTTAACTGAAGCATGAATTTTGCTACCCTAAACATAAAGCATTGCGTAAAAATTAGTAATATTACAAATAACATGTAAATATAATATGACAATCTAAATTACAACTTCAATGTCCATCAAACCATTTCAAGGGAAAATGGTATTTTGTTGAAAGAAAAATCAAGCACTCGCCATATCCTTAAGATTCTTACAAGCATAGTCCAATTCTTGTGTTTCACAGTGATAGTAGAAACCAAGTCGCACCGTGGAGCCATTTGAGAGAACTTAAAACGCAAGTAAATAAATTAATGAATTCGGAAGCGAAGGAGCACAAGAATTTGTTACACTATATATGATATTTAAATATTGATCTACAAACTTAATTTACTTTATAAAAACATTTAAATTTAATAAATAGGTTAATGAAATTTAATATTTATAAAAAAATAATTATTAAATGCTTGAAATTACTGACGTTTAAATTGCTTGATTTTAAAACTACACATTTTACAATTGCCCATTTCTTTATCAAATTTTAAAATTCATCTTGATTTTAAAATTGCTCACGTTTAAATTTTAAACCCATGCTCACAAAAAATAATCTTGATTTAACTTGATTTTAAAAAATGAAAAGTTACCATTTTTATCGTTTATAATAATGTTTATTCCTTAAAATATAGCTATATATTAATGTTGATTTATATAATATTTATATAATGGACAATACGTCCTCAAGATTTATATAATATTTATTGCTATAATGTTGATTATTTTGATTTAAAAAAGTACGTGGTTACAATTTATATTAATTTTCATTTTGATTTTATAATGTTTTCTTAAAAAAATTGATTTGTATTTATATTAATGTTGTGCAGTTACCATTTTTATCGTATATAATATTTATTCTGGTTCTTTAATATTAAACATGGACATTTTTATGAGTTATTGTCTTTTTCAATAAATTACTAATTACATAATATTTTTTTATTAAATTTTTCACTTTTATTTTTATTTTTATTTTTTAAAACATTATTCACTGAATTTAGTTAATTCCATTTATTTTTATATTATTAATCTAATATTTACTTTTGAAATACAAAGATTTTTATATTATAATTATGTGACATCTCTTGTATTAAATTAGTTAATTTGTGGACTGGTGCAATGTACAGAGAATTAGCATTTGGTTATTATTTTGATTTCGATTGACATAAAATATAAAATATTTGTAACATAATTTTATCTTTTATTAATATGTAATTTTGACTATAGTCAAATATCAAGTTTATTTTGAATTGTTTCCTTTAAAAAATTGATTCCTAATTTATTCTAAAATTGCTCACATGTGGAGTTTACCTTTTGTAGATTATTATAAAATAATTGTAAAGGTATCATTTTATTTTGAAATTTAATGGCAATTAAACTATCACACATATCATGATTTTAATAAATAGGTTAATGTCAATTAAATTAATTGTTTGAGAAATTTTGTGTTTATTACCCAATTAGATTTTAGATATTTGCTAATTTTAAAACTCATTTTTATTTAAAAACTTCCCATTTTAAAACTACCAATTTCTTTCTAATATTTTAAAACTCATTTTGATTTTAAAATTATCAATTTTAAAACTGCTCATTTCCTTAACAAATCTTAAAACTCATCTTGATTTTAAAATTGCTCATACTTAAAATTTAAAACTCTACTCACAAAAAATAATTTTGATTTTTGTTGATTTTAAAAAAATGAGCAGTTACCATTTTTATTGTATATAATATTTATTATTCCTTAAAATATTGCTATATATTAATGTTTATTTATATAATATTTATATAATGGGCAACACGTCCTCAAGATTTATGTAATATTTATTGCTATAATGTTGATTTACATTGATTTTAAAAAATGGACAATTACGACTTATATTAATTTTCATCTTGATTTTATAATGTTTCCTTAAAAAAATTGATTTATATTTAAAGTAATGTCTTGTAGTTACCATTTTTATCGTATATAATATTTATTCTGATTATCTAGTATTTCGTGTCTTAATTGTTTATAAATTGTGTCATAATTATCCATAAATTAATTTGTATTCAAATAAACATGAGGTTGACATGTAAGCCAAAAATTGAGAGAAGTGATCTAGTGTTGCCAAATGAGATGAGATTCTGTGTAGAATTATTGCAGAAGTTGATATGTGGATGTTTCCTTTTTGAGATTATTTTCGATTGTATATATAATAGATTACATCTATTTTCCTGCAGAATAAGTATCAAAAGAGGTTACTATCAAATGAGAATATATATATATATATATATATATATATATATATATATATATATATATGCACTAACAATGTAAAATTTTTATAATGTCATCTAATCACAAATCATTATATATGATAAGTTTGTTGGATTTGATAATAACAATCCTAAAAGCTACACCATAACTGATTTTTAATTGGTTGATAATATAAAATCTTTTACATCAACAATGTATATCTATTAAAGTTTTATTAAATATTTGTAATTGTGTTTGTATTTTAGAGTCATTTATTTTAAAATATGGAAAAATGTGAACAAATTTAATAGGAATTTAAATGCTTATTCAGAAAGTTTAAAGTAATTTAATTGATTCAATTTGTGAAAATTTTGAGTAAAAAATGAGAATTTAAAAATTTTAAGTAGAAGAAAATTGACAATAAAATAAAAATTATTGAATTTTAAAAATAAAATAATTGGTTTGAAAAAAAAAAATCGGTAAAGCAAAAGATTGGCTCGAAAAATCCAAATTAAGGATCAAAATTATGATTAAACCTAAATTTTAATGTAAAAAATAATACAATATTTTAGTGGGTTATTCTTTTTTTTATTTTTTTGAGTCAATGGAGAGGGGTCTTGAAAAAAGTAGGTGAGCACCAAAAGCCCTACAGGCCCAAAAAAAAAAAAACCAGTGGCAGTGTCGCATTGAATCGCATATTGGATCACCCGTATATATGGACCCAACTTGGTCGGAGCCCCGATCCACCCCCTGACGAACCCTCGTACTTCTTGAATTCTTGTCTTCTACCAAGTGATGACTATGGCTGGAAGGAGGGTACTTGCCTTTGCTTATTCCACTTCAACCCCTTTTCTCAATCTCAATCAAAATGCAAACTTGCTCTACATTCTCGCTTCTCCTCGTCATTTCTCCGCATTTTCCGCTTCTTCTTCGGGTGAATGATCATTCCGTACCTTTCTTAATACTGTTTTTTTTTTTTTTAAAATCTTTTAAATTAATTGATTCCATTTTGCGATTGTCTTGTGTTCAAGATTAGAGGATGGTTGTGGGCCTTATGGTGATAATTTTCACAAGTGGCATAATGGAGGTGGCACTTTCCACGAGTCAGCTTGTATTGACTCCACAGCAGTTGTAGATGTTGGCGCTGTAGTTCATTCAGAGTCTGTTGTTGGTCCAAATGTTCGTATAGGTTCTGGAACTATTGTTGGCCCTTCTGTTACAATTGCTCATTCCACAAAGATAGGGTACACTTTCCTTTTTCTCAGTAACAAAGCTATGCAACTTTGTCCCATCAATATCATTGTTTGAAAAAGCTGTCATTTTGGTTTCAAACTGTTAGCTTGATTGCTCCTCCTAAGTCCTAAACATTGCTGCTTTTAGCCATTATTTTGTACCCTACATCGAAAGCATATGTTATTATGTTGTTATAGAAGGTAGAAGCTGACTGAAAAATACCAATATGATGCTGATGTAGTTATGTGGTATAATCTGCTTTCATTATTTTCAGATGGTGATTTGGAATTAATAGGTGTAGGTTATATATTTATAACTCAAATTGGAAGGATGTTCTGTCTCTTTACAGAGGTTCACATGCTTGCTTATGAATTAACACTCGTATATAGGATTTTCAAATTAAACTTATGTGGGTTATGTCTGATGCAAAATAATTTGTATTTGTACTGATGTGGTTTTGATACTGCTACACTTATCCAGGTATAACGTTGCACTTAGTAATTGCTGCATAGGTGATTCATGTGTAATCCACAATGGAGTCTGCATTGGTCAAGATGGTAAAGCTGGATTTCTAAGCGCGCTTGTTTTATATAATATATAGTCAATTACACTTTAAGAAAGAGTAAGGGTCTACGGACCTTACTGTATTGCCTGAAACAATCATAATATCTGTCGTTCAGAGACGTTTAACCTTTTGCACCAGATGATGCTTAATATTGAATAGCTGATATGTACATATTTAAATAAACTAATTTAACATTGGACATGTCTTTTGTAAGATCAGTTTTTGTCTGATATTATTGATGTATTTGACATGTAGGATTTGGATTTTATATGGATGGTGACGGTAATATGATAAAGAAGCCTCAGGTTGGTTCTATGTATGTCTTATTGTGAATGGATTTTAAACTGTGTGTTGACAGGTGCTTTTTGTCTAAGTATATTATTCCATATTTAGCATTCACCATGCTTAGTTTGTACTAGACATAATAATTAATGTTTTTCTTGCTTAAATCTGTCAGATGTTGAATGTAATAATGGGGAACAACGTGGAAATTGGAGCAAATACATGCATTGACAGAGGCAGGTTAGTGGTTTAATGGTTTTATCATTTTATTTTTAGCTTAATCATGTGTTAAAATGTGTTCTAGTTTGATTTTCACTTGCCTTATTTCTAATTTTACTCACTCTGTTTATGAAGCTGGCGAGATACAGTTATTGGGGACAATTCGAAGATAGATAATTTAGTTCAGGTTAACATTTAGCTTTTCCATAATTATTAATTAAAAGAAAACGATTTGTTCTTTTGTTCTGATTGGTTCTGCAGATTGGCCATAATGTAGTAATTGGGAAGAGTTGTTTACTTTGTGGTCAAGTTGGGATTGCAGGCTCAGCAACGTATGTTATCTTCATTCATTTTGCTCTTGCATAGTGAATTTGGGTTTTGATTTATCTGGTTAAATTCACTCATATTAGAACTATATTTCTTGATAAGGTTTTTAAATTTCTCCTGAGTTCCAACTTTGTCTGATGCTGTGGTTGTTCAGCATAGGAGATTATGTGACTATGGGAGGAAGGGTAGCAGTGCGAGATCATGTATCCATCATATCAAAGGTATGTACTTGTTTCCTGATCTTACAAAGTTAACCTCTCGCAGCCCTGGTGCGTTTAGGATGGCTAGTGAATAGTGATTAGTGAATGAATAAGTGGACTTCGAGGGCACGTTCTCAGACCAATACTACTCTCAACTAGATAGTTTTTGGAAAGTGGTACAGTCTAAAATTCTTGAAAGACAATGGGAATCCATACTAGTTGGTTAATCTGATGTTTTATATCCCTTCATACATAATTTGCAACTTCATGGGGTCAGTACAACCTGGAATTCTTTGCTTTCTGGACTAAATATTGATCAATCAACGCTACTATAAATTTGGTTGCTGCTGTACTGTTTTTACTTTTGGGAGCTTGGGGTTTAGGAGAAAATATCTGATTACACAGTTTATGCAGGTTCGGCTTGCTGCAGCAAGTTGTGTAACCAAGGACATCAAAGAGCCTGGGGACTATGGTGGCTTTCCAGCTGTAATGATTTAGCACGCTTTATTGAAGTTGACAATATGACATGCATATTTCCTGTTGGCCGTATTTATAAATTACCTGCTTTCATGCTTTGCAGGTTTCAATTCACCAATGGCGGAGACAAGTTGCCAGTAGGTGTCGACTCCGGTGAGAAGGAATCCTTAAAGTCAGCAAAATATATTTTGATATGCAGTTAGTGGAGTCAGAATACTTGCCTCACGAAGAACCTTTGGTGCAGTAATTTCCGATAGATTATCGTCTGTCAGCGGAGAACTTAACTTTGTAGGGGATTAACATCAAATACTTAAATACTGAAATCAACGTGTTTGAAGCCCAGTTTTCAGAGCTAAATTTTAGTTTCATTAAACACACCATTACATGAATACTTATTACAATTTACAAGAGATTTAAAAATGCCTAAGTACTGAATTCTTTGTTTTGTATCTGGTATACACATATACTACGTTCTAGAGAAAATCTTCTACTAGATGGAAGAAATTTTGTTCAACCACATCAATCCCAAACCAAATGATCTCATGTGTCTCTAGGTATTTTAGTTCCACATTCATAGGACCCATCAGATACTAAACTTGTTCTTGTTTATTTGCACGGGGGTGGAAGCAAGGATATCTCCCATGTACGGTGGAAACAAGAATATTTCTAGGTGTTGTAGGGAAAGTAAAGGAAAAGTAGGAGAAAAAAAAAAACAACGAGAAGAAAATCAAGAAGATTATGTCAGTGCCTTATTTTGGACCGACCTAGTTTTTTGGAATTACGGCTAAGAGGGTATTTTTTCTTCTTACGTGAGAGCTTCCCATCGGAATCAATTGGTAGAATACCTCTGAGGTGTAACCCATGGAACTTGCTCTTAATTCCCCATGTCTTGTATCGATATCTTGTCATCAAAGCAACTTTTAACTCAGCGGTTGCATTTGTGCTGGCATTTAAGAGAGGTTTTAACGGTCGAGGTTTGGCATTAACAGTATCAGATACATCTCGGGTGTTGCCAGTTCCTTGATGGAATGAGCCTATAGTTGTCTCCCCCACCTCATCCTCCTCCTGCCCATATAAGAAACTTAATATTGTGTCTTCATAGTAAATGCTTGAGTCCTTGTTGGGGTTTTCGATTTCGAGGTTGTAAAAGATGGTGCCGTTTTCATTTGAGTTCGAGGGCTGTTCTATGGAGATGAACACAATGGAGTAGGAGGGGTTCTTGGGTCGTAAGGACAACCATAGGCACAGAACAATAAGGCCCAAGAGGCCTATAATTTGCATGAGCCATATATAGAGACTCTTGCCCTGACACATCCTTAACAAAATGTCTGATATTTGATATTGAGTGCATTAATTTCATAAGAAAGCGGTGAACGGTGCAGCAAGTTATTATATCTAAAGGATGGCAAAAGATTGATGAAGTTGGCATGTGTTGCTGAAGTATCAATGAGGGAAGAATATGTGCATTTCTTAAGCATGACCAATACGTTACGTGGGAGAATTGCAGGCCTCAATGCTGAACAAGTGGAAATTAGAAATGGTAAAGCAAATACTAATTATTTATATTATAATGAAAGTATTTTTTACATTTTGTATATATATTTTCACAATAAATATTGTCATTTTTAGATTGATATACTTTTAGTTTTAGTACTTAAAAATCAATTTTTACGACTAAGAAACAAAATATATTATTTGAAAGTTTGCTTAGAGATAGAGAATCTAGTTACTAAATCTCTAACTTTTTCTTAGGCTGTTATTTTTGTTTTTATTCTTTGTTGGTCGAATATTTTATGCTAATGCTATGTATGTTTTCTCTTGCATGCCGTAACTAGAACTAGAATGCGGACCAAAACATTAAGTCATATTTTGTCCAAAAAATAGAAAATATATCTAGGGTTTTTTCTAGACGCTTACAAAAGAAAAGGTTCACATTCGTTCTAATTTGTGGACATACCTAATGTGTTTTGGGCCTTTCCAACGTTAACCTCGTAATAATTGGGCTGTGCAGCTGCTGTTGGGAATGAGTTTATAGCCCAGGATATTTGGTTCCAAAACACCGTAGGCCCACAGAAGCACCAGGCAATGGCTTCCCCCTATCTTTAGTATTTCTCATCATAATTTTTCAAAAAAATAAAAATAATTTATATGTTCAAAAATATTTATTTATTACGAATTATAATTACAATATAATTTATAAATTTAAAACCATTTATTAATTATAAATTTTAATTATATAAAATAATCATTTGTCTTGTATATTGTACATGCTAAAATATTAGTTACTTTAAAAGTCATATGTAGATTGAATTTCAGTTTTGTGTGTGTGTGTGTGTGTGTTATATTAATATGTTACATAAACTAAATTTATTTTAACTAATAATGAAAAATAATAATTTTTTTACTATATATTAATTATATCTATTTAGGTATTAAATATTACATGAATTATTTTTTAGTAAGTTATTTTTGAATAAAATTATTAATATGAAAAACTTACATTTATCAAATATAAAAATTATATTATAATTAATAATATAAAATGTATTAATATTATTTGATTCAATTAAATATAACATTTGTTCATCAAAAAATATATAGCATTTAATAAATAAAATATTTAATAACAATACATAGTCAATTTTATTTATGTATAATGAAACAATTATAAATGCTAATTTTTTATAGTATTTTGAGAATTTTTTTAAAACAATTATTTATCCCTAAAGCACTGTAAATATATAAAAGAATTCATAAAATTTATTATGATTAAATAATATAATTTACACACTTGAAATAGTATATAAATAAACATATGCGGTTAATATTATTTATTATTAAATTAAAATAGTAATTTACTCATAAAATAAAATTTTCTTTTAGTCAAGAACACTTAAAATGTTGTCCACGGGGGATGTAGTTATTTATGCGGTAAATGTAGCAGTAAAGCATATTCATATCTTTTACATGTAAAAATTAGAATAATTATCTTGAGTGATAGTATTTTTAGAAACTATTATTCAATGAGAACGTTTTTAGCTGTTTTTCTTCAATGCAGACATCTTTAAAGATTTTTTTAATCTCTTATCTCTTTTAATCTATCATTTTTATTTTTATTTTTAAATTGAATTTTAATATTTCTTAAAAAAATTATCAATAGTTAAAAATAATCTTGTAGCTCAATATTACTTATTACTTTTAATTATAATATAACTAGTATTTTAACTTGTACATAGAGGTGTCAAAGTGAGCCAACCTGACTCACACGGGTTGGCTCACCACAGGTTAAGTTAAAAAACGGGCTAGCCCAACTCGGCTCACCTTTTGGTGAGCCAAGAAAATCCCAACCTAACTCGACCCACCACGGGTTGGTGGGTTAAGTGGGTTGGCTCACCATTTTTTTAAAAATAATAAAATAAATAATATTTTTCTCTTTTTTTTTCTTAGAAAAAGTCACATTTTTCCACAAGGGGTTCAACAATTCAAATACAAATACAAACACTATAATATTTAAGTATCAAGTCATTCAATATTTCAATAGCATTATAATTTTTTTTTTATGTTTTTTAGACTTAATAAAACAAGTCACAGGTCAACCCAACTTAAACCCGTTTGGCCTGCGGGTTAAGTGAGCTAGGTTACTAATGAGCCAGAATTGTAAAAAATTGTGTTTTTTTCAGCCTGCCCGGCTCGAACACGTGGTGAGCCGAGTTGGCTTCGGGTTTCAACCCACTTTGACACCTCTACCTGTACATTGCACAAAATAAATATTTATTTTATATAACTTAAATTTATAATAAATAAGTGCTTTTGAATATATAAATTATATTGTAATTAATTTTTTTAATAAATAAATATTTTTGAACATATAGATTATATCTATACTATGCTAATTTTTAATTATTCATAATTTATTTTAAAAAAATATTGAAATTCAATTTAAAACTAAAGATATTGAAAATGATAGATTGAAAGAGATAAGATGTTAAAAAATTCCTAAAAACGCTCTCATTGAAAAATGACAGCTAAAAACGCTCTCGTTCAAGATAGTTATTCTCATTTAATATATAGGGAGGATTTATATATTCAAACATAGTTATTTATTATAAATTTTAGTTATATAAATAAAATTTTATACAATGCATTGCACAAACTAAAATACTAATTCTATTTAAAAATAATAACAAATTAGCATTTTAAGTCCTAGAAGTGTATGGGGTAAATAATTTATATATAATCATTTAATTATATTAATTAAATAAGTTTATTAAAATTTTCAATGAATCAAATATCCTTTCTACATAAATTACAATAGTTATTTTGGATGGAAGCGTTTTTGTGAGTTATTATTTAATGAGAGTATTTTTAGAAATTTTTTTTACAATAAGAACACTTTTGAAGATTTTTTTTAACTTCTTATTTCTTTTGATCTATCTTTTTTTTTTATCTTTATTTTTAAATTTAATTTTAATATTTTTTAAAAGAAATTATCAATAATTAAAAATAACTTTACATCACAGTATAAATTGTTTATCACAAATTTAAAATACAATTTATATGTTAAAATATTTATTTATTATAATATTTAATTATAATATAATGTATATATTTAAAAGCATTTACTCTATGTATTACACAGACTAAAATACTAGTTAGTGTAAAAATATAAACAAAATATGTACTTATATGTGAGATCAATAGGTAATAAAAAAAGGTAAAAAAATTAAAAAAAAGAGAGTTAATTAAAAGGATGGAAAGAATGAAAATTTCATTTTTTAAATAAATGTTTAAATTTATAATATACGAACATACTAAAAAAATCCTGTTAATAACGTTTTTTTTTTTAATTGTTAATAACGTTGGTCATATAATGGCCAGAGAGGTATTACAAAATTCATGACATGGCACTCCAAAAAAACAAAGAACAAAAAAAAGGCCTCAAAGGCTCAAACTAACCCAAAATCATGGCTTAAGCTTTCTCGCTCTCTCCTCTTACACTCTTTCTTTCCACCGATTTCTTCGTCTCTTTGTTTCTTTCTCCATCGCAAGAAAAACAACCCTTCTAAGCAGCAGACAAAACACAACAAAGACTAGTTACAACTTACTTTATTATCTCTATCCATTTATCATTTTATCTTATCTTCCTCCACAATAAACAAACAACTGCTTAATTTTCATCTTCTCTCCGTCAAAGGATCGATTCTTGAAGACCCAGAAGAAGAAGACCACGTTAGCCTCTGTAAGTTGCTTTTCTTTTCTTCGTATATTATGGGGTGTTTGTTTGTATTTCCTAATAACCAATGGGGTAACTGAGGTTAAGAAGAAAACTCAGGCTTATGGTTCACGGTGTTTTTTTTTTTATTATTCCTGTTATTTTAATATATATAGTTTTGACTAATCGGGGTCCAATCAGGTTTATCCTGTGCTGTGTCCCATTCGGTACGCAATCCTCAACAAATACTCCTTCGTTTTTCTTAGGAAGTGATTGAGATGGCGGAAATCCCGAAGTTGGTAAGAATTCGTTTTCCTAGCTATACAGTTCTCTCTTTATTCATTGTAACTGTTCCTTCCATATTGTAACGGATGTGTTGTGGGTTTGGTTTTGTAGCAGGATTTGTCATCATCTTGTTTTGACTATGGAGAGGCTTTGGATTCGGAGCAGAAGAGCATAGGAACGCAGAGAATTTCAGTTTCGGATCACATTAACGCATTTCAGTACACCGCCGAGAAAGCCGATAGCTTTGTGATTGATATGGATGCCTTCTCTTCCGCCAACAACAAAGATGCCACCAATGCAAATTCGAGAATTACGGTAACTCTCTCTCTCTTTCCCTCTTTTGTGAAAAAACTTAATGATACTTTATTTTCGATACTTGTTTTTATTTAATTTTCGTTAAAGCTTGACTTACCGGGGGTGTTCTGTTTCTTGTTGGAATTTATAAAGCATAATTTAAAACCATGAAGGTTACTAGTGCATTTTTGAATGCTAGCCTTCCTAATAATAAATGGTGGCATTATTACCAATTGAAGTGGGAGGGAAAACAATAACAACACGCTAATCAATATACCCATTAAACTTTTACGGCCATTGGATTGGATCGAATGTAATGTCCTTCTCAACCTTTATTTAGCCTTTAGCTGTAATTTTGAACTGACTAACGATACGTTTAAATTAGGGTAGGCTATTTAATTTAACCATTTCAACTTTTTGTGCCTAAATGCCTAATGCTTTGTTTGTATAACGATTAAAAAGGGAAAGGGGTACAATAAATGCTCCTTCCGTGGAATTGGATCCCTCCAGTTGGAAACTGCACCTTGTGCAGTTATGATCCTAGGTCTTGTAATTTTTTTGGGTTTAAGGGCCTTGCTAATAAGTGCTTGGTTAAATAATTTTTTTTATGACAAATACTGTTGAAATGAATTGAAAATTGTGATAAAAGTGTATCAACAATATTTTTTAATTAAAAAAATCACTTTTAAATCTTTAACTAGTGTCCTAGGATACTAGTTAGTAATTACCTTTGTTTAATAGAAAATAGATGATTTCTATGAATCCAAAAGTAAAAATATTTTATTACAAAAAGAATATATTTATTATATACTTTTCATGTGACAAATACTTTTTTTAGCAGAACATCATTTTTTATTTTTTTTGATATAAGCAGAACATCATTTTTAAGTAAACAAACATCCTTAGTCAATTTTTTTACTTTTAACAAAACCAGTGTTAAAGACAAAATCTTACAAATATTAAATTAGAATTGCAAAAAACACTTTCTTCATTTCATTCCATCCCATATCCAAGGAATGGAAAATATGTGAGTCCCACTCAAAATACATCCATCCAAATCTCTATCTTTCCGTGTAACCAAAAAAAAAAAAAACATGAGGGGTCCAATCCTTTCCCCCACTTACTTTCCTTTTCGCTCATAATATATGTGCATTTGGAACGAACTATCTCCTGAAGATGTCTTGTTCGATGATTCTCTTGGCTTTAAATGACGGTTTTACTTTTAAATTTAATTTATTTTAATATATTATTATTCCAACCCGCAAAAAAGTTGCAGAGGAGCCTTTCCAGGAAGGGAGCCCAGCGTTTGGGTGACAGGAAGGTGAATGGCAATACAACACTTCATCATGATAAGGATACCGTTCCCGCCATATGCTCACCAAAAGGTACAATTGCCCTTGCAAAAACACAACTTCATTCATCTTATTATTTTATTCCAATGTAAATATAGTAAAATCTGATTTTTATTTTTTTTGTCCTTTTTATTAATCTGATAAACGTAGACTGAACGATTCCACTACTTTGGATTTGTTTTTATTTTCTTTTGCCGTATATCTTTGCTCGAAGAGAATTTTAATATAATTATTTACACGTTTGTTTGTTTCCATTAATTATCTGGCCCTTATGGACGTGGCTCATTGGTATGAAATATGAATTTATTTATTATATGTAGGACGCAGGTGACATATTGAAATGTCTCCTCCATAGCTTAGTTTTTGTCCATAGAGCTTATAAAATATTTCATTACCAACCTGTACCTGTGTCAGGACAAGATGGATGTCCCCTGATTGTTAGGTCTCACCTTGCTGGATTATGATGTGTGTTATTATTATAATTGTCATTATCGTCATTACAGATCCACTATAAGTAGGTTTTGGAATCACATTCAAACACAAATGTGACCACACTGTGATAAGTAAAACTGTAAATTAAGATTTATGAGGATGGTGTAATTGTTTGGCCTGGTCACTGGTGGTTGAAGATTAGTTAGGATGATTTATTTTATTTTTTATCTTTTTTCAGAATGCCTATTTCAAGGGGCTACCCACTCCGTGAACCTGTCACTGTAATGGGACCATTTTAGCTGTCTGTGAAATAGTGTCTGGGTCAACCCTAGTAGGGAAATTGGTTAGGGGAAATCAGTTTGGTACAAGTACATTGCAATGGTATGTTTGTAGTTTTTGGGTACCCTGTATTTGGGGCCACAAGAATTGGCATTATATATCAGAAGTTTGAACAACCTTGCGAGCTAACAAAACCTTATACTCATTATGGTTGTGGATATCATTTATCTGTAGCTACACTTGTTGGGCCTTGCACGCCCGAAAAGCCAGCGGGGATGGCAGTAGGGCCCATGGATCATTCCATCAACCCACACGTCCATCATCAGATTACTATGACAGCCAACAACATCAGTGGCGGCACCCCCACAGAAAGCAAATGTATAACTCGGAGAAATAGTTTCAGAAGACCTTTTTCATGGGCCCTTGATCCTAAAAGGGTTCTCCTTTTCTTTGCCACCTTGTAAGATTCAACTCGTATATTTAATAGCTCCATTAATTACTTTGACTTCTACTTTGTCATTTGCCGTGAATTGCTATGTTGATGTTCTGAAACAGGTCAAGCATGGGAACAATGCTGCTGATATACTTCACTCTGACAATCAGTAAGCAAAATGGAGATGAATATGCGGTTGATTGGAAGCAGTGACTGAAGGTACCCACTTATCAGGGAAACAATCATAAAAAAAGGACATGCATTCATTTCTGGAGCAAAATTACATTAGAATCCCAGAATTGCAGCAAAACAGCCAAAACTTAGAACAAGACAAAAGTGCAGGAGTAGCAAAAGCGAACCGAATTTCCGCCAGCCTGATGTCAGAATCAGTTAAAATCTGCTTATCGGCGTCACCTCTTTGGCAACTAGAAAAGATAAATACAACATACTGTACTATGATAAAGGGAAGGAATCTTCCATTTTTTTAATGTAAATGGAAGACAACCGATCACATGGAAGACATTGCCCTTTAGTTTATTTGTGGCGTGATCGCAGAGCTTAGTGGAGGATCATAAAGTCACCTTTTACTCTTTCTGATCCTTGATCTTTGCTCCCCTCTTTTCTGTTTTGCTCTTACTGCAATCTAAAAGCAAGTGAACCTTTTGTTATGTGCATATGTGAGTTTTCACTTTTCCGCTGTGTTTGGTAGAGAGGAGAGAAATAGAGGGAGAGAAAGTAGGTAGAAGAGAAGAGAAGAGAAGTAGGTAAAAAATAGAGTGAAAATAGAAGTTGTTTGGTTGAAAAGAAGTAGAAAAGAAATAGAGTGAAAGTTTGTCCTAGGAGGTGTGGAAAGAAAGCCAAATACCACTAGGAGGTGCCTAGAAGCTATAATAGTGTTAGGCAATAGACACCAACGCATGCGTGTTCGAAGGCCTTTTTTTCCCCTCTCCGACAAATATTGCAGTCCAAGAGTGCTTTTTCCAGGGACAACGAATGTTTATTTATTTCTCAAAGCCGTTCGGAATAGACTAGGTATGAAAGATCTAGGTTTATATGGAAAATTTCACATTCTTGTGCAATTTGGTCGAAATAACTGCCAATGTAACAAACGAGCTTAACATGATAATTGATGTATGCCACTGGCATGATTTAGCATCACGTGTGTCATCAGCCATAGTAACAGATCAAGTTTCACCCTGAGGTGTTGAGCAAATAAATTATTCTTAGTTAGCAGCGAAGGTAGCCTAATCCACAACTCCATTAGGCGAAGCAACTCAACATGCAATTAACGTTGCTGATGAACAATCACAGCAATTTTAAAAATCCTTATTGCTAGATATTTGATAACTAAATGGGACAAGTATATACTAATAAAATTTTCGGGCATAAAAGTATCTAATACAAATGAAAAATGATAAATCCAATTAGAGGACCAATAAATTTTCTATATCTGAGAAATAGAATATAGTGCTTTCCCTTAAACAAAAAATAAGTATTATCAGCAGGACGACATGATAATTTTCACAAATTAAGAGAGGAGTCATAAGCAACCACCATTTTTTTTTTTTGGCTTGGATGAGAAATAATAATAAAATAGTTTTATTAATAATTTTTTTAGCGTTGATTTTAAGTAATTAGATGCAAAAAGGTTTTATTGTGAAAAAAGTATTTATTACATTGGCCTAATAAATATTTTCTTTCAAAACAAAAAATATTTTTTAGTTGCTTAAAATCAATACTAAACACTAATGTTAACAAAATCCATAATAAAATGATAGATGACAGAAAAAATCAAAATTTAAAATGAAGAGATAATTTTGAATTTTTATTTGTATCTCTTACTTTTCATTTTCTTTTTTCACTAAATAAAAAATTCTAATTAAAAAAAAGTCCCTATTATTTTTTGTCAATCAAAATATATGGCTAATGATTGTAATTTGGAAGTAGGATCACTACGGCAAACACCCATTTGTTAGTTGGGCTGGGTGTTATCTGGACTTATACGATGCTGTTCAACCTTTGACGTGGTAGAATAATGGCCATTCTGCGCACCCCAACAAAGAATAATGACCATTCTGGTAGATTCCAAGTTTTGACAAAAAAGAAAGAAAGAAAGATACATTCAAAGTGCTTGTTCATCTAAGTTTTGAAACTGATTAACATTTCACCGTCCGATGTAGATTGATATGACAACTAAAATACGCATACCTGTGCACAAGGAGTGGTAGAAAATGGACAACTATGGTGCTTTCAACGTTGTAGTTCAACATAGTGGAGCTTGCACTTCTGCTTGTGGTCATGCATCATTAATCGATATTTAAGCAACACCCTACCACGAATCAAACGATATTTTACATTTTTGAATTGAAAGTACGTGAAAAGTCAAAGAAATGTGAACTTGATAGAATCAAACTTCGTAAAAATAACTGGCCAAACAGGATTCTGAGCCATGGGCCATTCATATGTTTCAGCTCTTTATTCTCTTATGTTGGTTAAAAGTATAGTAATATATAAGTAAGAGAAATGATACTTCTACAATAAATTGTACAATATATTTTACAATTAACAGTTTGTTTGGTAGCGCCGAAGTAGAAAGGAAGAGAAGTGAAGAGAGTGGAAGAGGAAAGAAGTCCATAAATTCCCTTCGTTTGGTAGGTGAGAAGTTGGTGGAAAATATTCAAATTTCATTACCCCAAAACTGTGAAGAAGTGTGACGAAGTACATGGAGTGTATGTGTT
The DNA here is from genome assembly GCA_004329165.1 of Spatholobus suberectus. Lineage (NCBI taxonomy): Eukaryota > Viridiplantae > Streptophyta > Magnoliopsida > Fabales > Fabaceae > Spatholobus > Spatholobus suberectus. The sequence goes on along the minus strand of CM014730.1, from coordinate 93,357,801 downwards.
TTCTATTATACGCCCTTCATTTTTTTCCATTGTCGAAATCGAACACTCAAGACAAAGCACATTCGAATACGTAAAACACATATTTGATTATGTGTTACGTATAATCAAATATGTGTTAAGAATATTCAATTATGTGTAACCCATAATCGAATATGTGAAATTATTTTCTTCAATTTTTAAAATAAAATAAATATATAAATAATTAGTAATATATATATACACTCATTTGTAACAATAAATATATGTAATAATTAAAATAATATTATGTAAAGATGAATTAAAAAAATAATTTATTATATTTTCCTCTATGCATTTGTAAAGAAAAATTAAAAAAAATATACACATTTGTAATCAAATATATGGCCCCTTTTAAAAAATCATGTCTTTGTGCTAACCATATACTCAATTATATGACATTTATACTTTAATAACACAGTAAAAAAAGTACACTTCTACTTTATTTCCTATATATTTTTATTTTTTATTCAAACTACCAAAAAGTCAAAAAGTACACTTCTATTTTATTTCCTATCTATTTTTCTCAAACCAAACAATTTTTTTTTTCTATTTCTTATTTTCCCTCCACTTCTTTCTTACCTACTTCCTCTTCCTTTATTTCTTTTCTCTCTACCAAACAAAGTGTAAGAGAGAGAAAGAAAGAAAAGAGAGAAGTTTGAAATGCAATAAATGATGTGATGGAGAATGATAGACACAGAAAATGATGTTGTACAAATTATTGTAAAAATTATTGTATGTGTATCATATTTTTATAACTAAAGCATAAAAAGGCCCATTAGGGTAGTTTGCCACCACCAAGATAGTCCTTAACATTTCTACAAGACATCCATCACAATAGGTATGCAAGACACCAGTGAGGGCAAAGTCAACGAGGCCTTGGCCAAATTCTAAGGAGGGGTTCGTTTTAAAATCAAGTTATTGGGCTCACTTATTAACACATGGGCCAACATAGCAAATGTTGTCATTAAATGCACTATGTCTTGTTTAAAATGTTGAATTGTTGCTCAGTATGTGTCGATCCAAAAGAAATAATAAATGAAAGAAAGAAATTAAAGAAAGTCCATGGCTCTATTCAGGTTTCTTTGTAATAGGAAAATGTGAATATCTTGTTCTATTGTGTTTGTAGTTTCAGGATCACTAATTTGTTTGTTTAATTTCGAGCGGAGATTTTATTGATTCCGAAATTTGTAATTCAAAATGAATGAAAGGGTTCGCTTTGACCATTAAGAGTAGATAACCCATTTCCCTTGTCTTTGTTTTTATTGTATTCTATCTCATCGTATCCCATTCTATTCTGCGATATTTGACACTCGCCATCAATACATATCTCGGTGTGGGTTCGAGATACTCCTTTGTTCCACTATGTATACCCAATTTGTTATTATTTATATGTTGTGCATTGTTATAATGCTCTTGTTTAGCATTCTATGCTTGTATAAGTGCCATTGGGCATTTTTAATGAATGATCTTTTGGGGGGGGGGGGGGGGGGAGGGAATCAGTGATGCTATGTGATATGAAATCATTTTGTGAAAATGAGTATGAAATCCACGTATATATGTATTATCAGAAAAATATTAAATTAAAAAATAAAAATAAGAAGTTAAGTTTGACAGTAATTAAGAGCAGTTGCTTTTACACAACTTTCATCCTAACATTTTCCTTTTAACATATATATAAAGAGTTTAATGGCTATGTATTGTTAGTATAAAATTTTTTACATTAGTCAATTAGAAATAATTGTTAGTATGACTTTTAAGATTACTATTATAAAAGTCAACAAAATTACCATACATAGTAGTTTGTGATTGAATGATAATGTAAAACTGTTTTACACTATCAATGTATAGTAATGTTTTTAAAACCAGATCGTTCATTGAACCGATCAAGATACTAGTTTAAGGTTTAATAGTTAAATCGTGGTTGAACCGTGGTCAAACTAGTATTAATAAAATGATAATAATAATTAAATAATATATAAAATAATATAAAATAAATATAATATCATAATTTTACAATACTAAAAACTAAAATAAAACATCATTTTATATTTATTTATAATCCTTATTAAATATATGTTTTTATTTATCTTAAAAATATTTTAGATTAAATTAAAAAAATGAAAAAATGAAAAAAAAATTAAAACCACTGGTTTTCACCAGTTTTAGACCAATTTGACCTGTTCTTGACCGATTCTCATTAGTTTTGAAATCATCCAATTTTTTCGAGTTAATGGATTGGTCACCAAACTAGTTCCCAGTTAGATTGATTGCAAATTGGCCGGTCTAATCTGGTTTTCAAAACTATGATGTATAGTCTATTTTCTCATATATAATCAAAAATAAAAATGTCATGAAAATATATGAGCTAACAATTTTTGTTTTAGGAAAAGTTATACAAAATCTACTTTATAATGAGTTATGGAGACCAACCATATTGATTTGAAGTTGAGTAAAACGTTTAAATTATACTATTTTTTATGTTAAAAATTATTTTTTTCTCTTGAAAAGTTAATATGTTCAATAATTTAGTTTATTTAATGTAAACGAACCTTGTAAAATTCCCTCTTTTTTTGTCCTCTTGTCTTGACTTTCAACATTATTAATAATTAGTTTTAAATCCTTTGTATGAACTTTTGGATTTCAGAAGACAAAGTAAAGACTCTAAGTGAAGTATCAAAACTAATAGTGTGAATATTCAGAATATCATTTTAACTACTAAAGCCTTAAAATTGACAATATAATGTATAAAATCAGCTTCAGATGACCTTAAAATTAAAGAGAAAAGAAAATTAATTATCCTTAAAACATTTTTCGTAAAGTTCGTTTATAATTATTCACTTCTGTTAATAGACCTATTCATATTAAAATAAAGTATAAAAAATATTAATTTATTAAAATAAATAAATTTTTAAAATAAAGTATAAAACATATAACACATTAAAATAAAGTAATTTTTAAAATAAGTAAAAAGAATAATGTAAGTTAAATATCTCTTATAAAGGGAAATATAATTTACTATTTGAAGTTTTATACTTATATATTTATAAGTGCTACCCAAAAACTAGAATATATATGTGATTTAAATGCTGTTTTGACACGTAAATCCTAATCTTAGGGACTGGAATAGCCCTTGTAGGCTTGTACTCCTATAATTTATTTTAGTTTATGAAAAAAAAAAAAAACTTAAATCCTAATTTTAGTAATCCTCAGTCCTCACCTCATCTATATGATTTTGAGTCCTTGGCATTTCTTCAAGATAACAAGAACACCCATCACAAAAGGTACGTAAGACACCAGCGAGATAGCGACGGCAAAGTCAGCCAGGTCTCGGCCGAATTGCCCGTCATCTTGCTAATTTGTAAATTCAATGGCCAAGTTATTGGGCTCACCCATTAACTTGTGGGCCTACTTAGTAGATGCAGTCGTTGGATGCACTAAATATGAGCTCACTTTCTTTATATTGGAAGTCGATCACATAAAATCTACCTAGTGCATATAAGTTTGAATCAAAAGTATATTGTAAACTTTAGTTTGATTAAAAATGAGTTTACTATAATGTAATTTATGTTTGGATATTTTTGTTCAAAAGTATGTTGACAAATATGTTTGGATAATATTAATTAAAAGTATTTTTATTTAATGTTGTACTTATATAAATACTGCCAACAGAAAAATGAGCTTTTAAAAGTAACTCTTATGTTGTTTCTAATTCAAACTCAGTTTAGTGACAAGTTGAGTTTTTAAAATTACTTTGAGGGGCATCCAAACATAACAATAAACTAAGTTTAGTAGGATAAAAGTAATTTTGGACCACCAAAATAGTAATCCAAACATAGCCTTAATAATTGAGTTGTGGAGACCAACCATGCTAATTTGAAGTTGAGTAAATTATACTTTTTCTTTCTGAGAAGTTAATATATGTTATAATTTGGTTCATTTTAATTAAATGGACTTTTTAAGGTTAATTTTTTTCTTATCATGACTTTCAACGTTATAATTAGGTTTAATTCTTGATGAGTGCTAGTAACACACTCTCTAACACATTTCTCTTAACACACACTCTATTATGAGTTAAAATTTATTAGTAACTACAAAATCATGAGAGAGAGTAATTAAATAAGATGTGAGACCTACAATATTTTGTAATTCTCAAAAAAACTCAACCAATAAGAGAAAGTATGTTCAAAAGAGTATGTCAGATAGTGTGTTGCTAGCATTTTTCTTAAATCTTTGTTATCAAATTTTGAGTTTTAGAAGACAAAGTAAAGACTCTAAATGAAGTTTTAAAACCAATAGTATGAATATTTAGAATATCATTTTATCTAGTAAAGCCTTAAAATTGACAATATAATGCATAAAATTAGCTTCAAGTGACCTTCAAAATTGAAGAGAAAAGGAAAAATATCCTTGAAAAATTCACTCATTGTTGCTCACTTGGGTTAAAAGACTTGTTCATTTTGAAATAAATTAAAGTATAATACACATCAATTTATTAGGAATGTAATTTTTAAAATAATTAGTAAAAAGAATAATGTATTTAAACATCTCTTATGAAGGGAAATGTAATTTACTATTTGATGTCTAATACTTATATATAAACCATGACTGAATTTTAGAATTTTTTTTGGGGGTAAAGAAGATTATATGTTTATATGTGCTACTAAAAAACACTAGCTAGAACATATAGCATACCTTCACCTGCATGATTTTACTGCTATTGGACACCTAAATCCTAATCTTAGGGATTGGAGTACCTTTTTACTCCTATCATTTATTGGTTTATAAAGAAAACAAAACTTAAATCCTAATTTCAGTAACTCTCCACATTCACAATGTACTTACCCGGCTTTATGGCTGTACGCCAATTGGATAGGTTTGACATGTTTTGAACTGTGTCCACCTTCTTCTTCTTTTTTTGAATAAGACCTTCTTCTTTTATATGCATTATTTGAAAAAGAAAATGTTATAAATAAATGTAAATAGAATGATAATGCAAAAAGTTATTATTCTAAAATTTATGATAAATGACCAGTTGTCTTAAATAATATTATTAAAAAATAATATTTGGCTTATAAACTATGAAGTATGGAATTGGAATATATAATACTCCATGAATGGGAATGGCTTCCTTTCTAGTGACATGTAAAATAGAAATTCTGCTACATGTATATATTACAGCTTGTGTAGCTTAACAGCAGACAAAATAAGACAGCATCAAACATGCAGGCCGAAACCAGCTGCCTTACCGACCGTCTCTGCCAATTTTTATTACTAACCCAAAGGTACACTGACCCCCTCATTCTTTCTAGATCGATCTCTCCTCCAACTTCACACATATGACGTAACCTAGTTGATGTTTGAACACTATAAAGTTCCTTCATGGGTGAGAAACCTGGGTAGGCCTATTTTGGAACCCAACTTCTGAACATCATCCCGAACTTGTTGTCTATACTCCCGAAAGCTAAATTTCCTGTAAACAGAGGGCTCTCTGCAACTCTCTATCACGGTGTCATTTGAAGGGCAAAAGAAATATGCCATAGAGAACCTTTCTAGTTTCGGGTTGGTCGTAACGCGATGCTCAACACTCTTGTACACCCCGTTGCTCCATGCCTGCATACGTTGTATTAATTAATTAGCAACATTAACACACAGCAGTGGTCTAATGTTAATTAACCACCTACAAGACCAAATAATATCATAATTCTAGGAGAACAATTAACAATAATTAAGTGCCTGGAATAAGTCACCAATGTTGATTATAAGAGCATCAGGGTTTGGTTTAACGGCGATCCATTTTCTGTCTTTGACCAATTGCAAACCACCGACCTGATCTTGATGTAATATGGTGAGAAAGTCACTATCAGTATGTGGCATCAGACCGTGAATCCCAAAAGCAATAGGACATGGAGGATATCGGTTCAATCGAAGATAGCAGGTGTTGGCCAAGCAATTCTCCTTAAAGAAGGTTGACTTGTGACCCATTTTCTCGGCCAGGATGTCGGCTAATGTTTGTGCAAGGCTGGAAACTGTTGTAGCAAACTGTTCAATTGTCGAACTGCATATAAATTAATTAGTCAGGGCTGATTTATTACACTCGTCTAGGGTAATAATAAGGTCACTATCAAAAATCAAATAAATTAGTAACTAAGACAGAAAATTGTTTTTTCTGGTTAATTTTAATTAGGGTCACTAAATTTTAGTGACAATTTTTTAAAAAATTACTATAAATTATTCCATCACTAATTTTAATTTTTTGATCAGATGAAGGTTAAGGAATAATCTTCATTAATGTGATCGTGACAATATCTGTATATAGTATTGTTTTAATTCAGTCATCAATTGATGGAATGCTGTCAGTCTGCCATGCCTGTAGAATTTTCGGCTCGAGCAGATCGGCAACATTCACGTGAGAAACTACGGAATGTGTTGGTCAGGGGAGCCATAAAAATAGCAAGCCATGTGCATATGTACCAAAATTTTGTGAACAAGTTCGGGGCAAGGAAGAGAGCAATGTCTGCGTCATGTGAGTTTAGACTTTAGAGTGTAAATAATTAATAAAATGCATGCAACTAATTAATTACGTGTGTGTAAGAGTAAAGCAAGACAACACATGACGGAACTGAACAAATTTAAGGGAGTCCTGATGGCGGTGGCAGGAGAAATTGACAAAACATCAATTCGACCTGTGTAAAGTCTAGGCTTTGCTTTGCTGTGTGAAAGCAGAAAGATCTGATGCTCTTTTTGGGAATGACTCTAGGCTCAGGTGTGAACGAGGGGTCAAATGAAAATTTCAGGTTTGTTAATGAAAAAGTAAAAATTAAGAGGACAAGCTAGGTAGTGAAATGTCGACACTTGAGCCGGTTTAAGAAGGTCCAAATAAAAGTTGCGGAGACATTACGAAATATCACATATAACTAAATGACATTCAAACCCCCCCAACTAATTCATTACTAATTGTTGTTTAATTTACTTTTTGAGGAACCTGTTTAATTAACTTAAACACTAAAATAACATGTTTATTCACTTTCGTCAAAAATATTGTTCATATATTCACCTTATTTGAAAACAAATAATGGCGAATTTGGTTCCATAAAAGAATTTCTAGTTATTGTATTCTAAATTACCCTTGACGAAATAAATAACAAATACTAGTATTGTTGTTAAGAATTAAATTAAATATAAGTGAACAGACATTTTTTCTATAAAAGAAAGAACTACGAATTGATTGTGCATATAACACGTACACGTCTAAAACCACATACTATATTGTACAGTACTATATACACACACATAAAGAAAAATAAAAAAAATCAAGCTTGTATATAGAACAGCTTCTGGAAAAGTGAACTATACATATATTTGGATTGATATTGAGAGCCATAAATATATGAGGCCGAATATATAATAAAAACAACGCATATCCGAAAGTAAGTAGTAAGAATAAGATGAATGAATTATAGTAGTGAGTGAATGAATATACATACCTAAGAGGGTTTGATCCACTGGATCCTAGTATATCGGTTAAAGGAATATGAAACGCTTCTGACCAAGATAACTGTCTAATGCATGTGGCAGTGGGTGTTCCCCAACGGTAGCTACCGGCGGAGAAGTTCAAGAACTTGTCCTCTTTGGTCTTCTTTTCAAAGGGTTGCTTGAACACCTTCTCTTGTTCACACCTCAACCTGCTAAAAATCTCACTGGAAATACCGTGTTTTACAACCTGGAAGAAACCCCACTCCTGTGAAGCCCTAGCTATCTGTGACTTGCACTCTTCCCTCACCATTTCGTCACTCTCTTCTAAACGACTCAGATCGATCATCGGAAGCTCGCATTCCTCAGCCACCATGTCCATAATCAACTCTTTATCAAAATCATTATTCTCTTCATTGTTTCGGGTCTTGTCAAATAGGATCTTGTATGCCTCGTGAAAGGGTGGGTCCGAAATCGAGTCCATTCTACTTCTGATAGAAAAGGCCGTGAGGAGGAGACGTCAAAGGAAAAGTAAACGAGTGGAGGCTTTCTTTGAAGAAATATAGGATACAACAAAGAGACAAGGACAACTGATTTTTGTTTGCTTTGTTTTTTCTGTTTATTTCGCCTTTGATGAAAACGATTTAGACTTTGGAGACAAAGGTCGTTACATGTCTTTTTGTAGAGACAGAATGACAGATTGATTTACTTTATTATTATCTTTTGAGTAATGATAAACGTACAAGAGAGAGAGAGAGAGAGAGAAAAGAAAATGATAAATGTCATAAATTGTACGATTAAAAAGAAAAAAAATAAAAAGTAAATATATATTAAGTATTTTTTTTCTTTTTTTTTTCACATAGCTAAATTCTAACGGAAATGAAAAATATATATGTCCATCTTATTTTGAGATGAATTTGGGATGGAACAAGAAAGAGATAAAATTATAGTAAAAAGAAAAGATAAAAATGATAAATGTGATAGAAAAAGAAAAAGAAAGTAAAAAGAACATAATGTGAAAATAAAATAGAAGAGAGATTTTTTGTGTGTGTGTATAATAATTATACTTAAGTTAAAATCTAAGACTTCATGTAAATTATTCTAATCTCTTACTACTGAGTTAATCCTAATGGGTTAAATAGAAGAGAGAATGAGTGCATATTTATAATTACTCAAATATAAATAAATGTGTATTTTTTAAATGATAAAATAACATCCGTTCGTTTTAATTTCATGGCCCCCAAAGATAGTATCATAGAATCATCAATTCTCAGCAACTATCTGCTGTGCTCGTGACGGAGCTATTCAAGCCTAATCCAAATTACTTAATCTTCTTGACTTCTTACGCCTTTGTTTGATAAAGAGGAGATAAATAGATAGGAAAGAAATAGATAAAAAAAAAAAGTTAAGAAGTAAGAAATAGATAAAAATAATTTGAAATTTTAGATTATTTAGTAAGAGAAAAATAAATGAGAAATAGGAGAAAGATAGGAAAATGAATAAAAGTAAGTGAGAAATAAAATAAAAATAAATAGTGAGACCCATCAAAAAATTTAAAAATTTATCACTTATTTCTACTCAATCAAACTTTTTAAATTTTTAAAAATTTAAAAATTTCTTCTCCTCTTCACTCAACCAAACAAAGCATAAAAGTCATAACAAGTACAATGATGCGACTATTCTATCCATCTTTCAGATTGTGTGTGTTTGAAAAAAAAATAATAATAATGATAGAGAAAAAATTTTTTAATAAAAAAACGATTTTGCTAATATTAATCATATATGGTATTAAATTAAAGATTGAAAAGTAATTTTTTTTATTAAGAAATGATTTATTATTGAAAATATATTTTCTAGAAGAAAACAAATAATTAAGAAGATTGGAGCGCAGCTTCAAATCTTCAATCCCTAAGAAGTCTCATTATTCACATAGTAGTAGTACTAGCTTCGAGATCTCCCATATAACCCCACCTCCCCGAGGGTCTCAAAGTAAAAAAAACCAACAATATTCAACATTGATATTTTCATACCCTTTTCTTCAGTATCCGTCCTCACTTTTATTACTATTTTAATATCTCTTCTTTCACTATTACGTTTTCTTTTAAAAAAAAATTATTACTTTCCTCCTTTTTTTTTATTTCTCACTTATTTGCATATATCTTAAACAATTTGGATACTTGTAGATTTATTTCTCTTACATCTCAATTACACTGCTTACATCATTCATGGCATCTCTCACCTTTTTCTGTTAATTTTTTTCTTTTCTTTCTATCTCTCTTCTCCATACACAAAAGAATCATTTTAGTATCTTAAACTCGTGTAAAAAAACTTTTTCCAAAAACAAAGCCTATTATATAAGGAATTTACTGAAGAATCAACTCCCATGAGCATATGCCTAATTAAGTGGTGATCCTTTGGAGGGGCTGGAGACCCACTTTTAGCTGTGCAGTCTGTATATAGTGGGGTTGATTATATATCCAAGGCTCTCACTTTCACAAATCAAAATCTTGTAATTTTAGCAAACGTAGATGTAGTATATACTCCCAAAAACTCATTTCTAACAAATTTGAAAATGCAACCCCTTCTTTAACAACTTGGTGGTCCAAGCCAAAATTTCTGATTTGCGTGGTTCAATTTCAACAAGACGACTACAAAGAAACAAATTAATGTATATATATAGGAAAATTATTTATAGATACCTAAATGCTAATTGAGATATTTAAAGAGAGAAAAGAGTGAAGCATATGTATGATAAGTGATATGATGTGATAAGTAGAAAGTGATAAATAGAAATAATAAGCACTAATGAAGTGTTTGATATATAAAGCTGTCTATATATCATTATTCTTAGGTCAAGTTCTAGCGTGAACCCGTAGGAGAAGTGGTGCAAGGGTGGGGCAATGCACAGTACATATTTAATAATTTTTTAATATAAATAGAATTATAATTAAAAATGTTAAAAGACAAATAAACCCTTTTTAATGTATCTGAACTTGAGACCTGCATCCGTCTCCTATCAGACTCGTCGAAGTATCCTATTCACACGTGTATTTTATTCCATTTAAAAATTTCAATATATACATTTTTTAAGTTATTTATAATATACGTACAAATTCTTAACAATATTTAAAGCTAGCTACAAAACAATTTGTTTTACTTTATTTCCTTAGAGTCAGATATGTTGAAATATTTTTTAATCTAATGTTTTTTTTATAATTAAAAATAATTGCTTTAAATGCAGTACAAGAAAAAATTTCTTTAATATATATAGTTTAAAATATATCAGTGAATATTATTTATTTAACGAACCTAATTAGAGAATAATTTTCCCTTTTATGGATTTATAAGTCAATTCAATGTAGTCGTAAAATAAAGATTTAGAGATATGTTTTAATTTAATAAGTAACTATTGGAAAAAAAAATGACTTAAAGATTTGCTTTATTTTATTTTAAAATTATTTTATGTATTTGAAGTATACTAACACTACCTATATTATATTATATTAAATTAACATATAAGACAAATTATTTGCTCAAAGTCATGAACAATATAATTGATTTGATCTAACATTAAGAAGAAAGCGCTGTTAACTTAAATGTATATAAATAACAAATGTCTTGACTTTACTTTTATTATTTTGTTGTTATTGTGACTTAAGTAATGACTTGTGTAAATTATTGCATTATTATAAATAATGGTAACATTAATTCGGTAGTAATATTTTTAATCATACTACAAAATACATGTATTTGACCTAATACAGTTCCGTTTTACTAAAAAAAAAAAAAAAACTTAATTATCATTATTTTACGAAATTCCGATGTACATATCTTATATAAAATTATTTCCATGTAATTGTAATAATATATATATATATATATATATATATATATATATATATATATATATATATATATGAAGATTTAATAAAAATTGAATGCTATCCAGATACATTTGATTAATTTTATTTTTTTAAAAAAGATACATATGACAGATTAATTTATTTATATACTCTTCACTTTTGTACATATATATTGTATTATCAAGACACATTTTCATCATGCAGAAACACATTTTTGTACAAGTTCATTCATTTTAGTCGGAGTAAAAGTAAACAAATTCAAAAAAAATAATTAAAAAAAAAGTTATTTATGGCTAAACTTGTGTCGACAACGGTTGTATCACGCTCCCAGCTAGAATATCACGTTTACTACTTAAAAGGGGACTTATATGTCATTTTACAATTTTTAAATTAAAATCCATTTTAATTATTAAAAAATTAACTTTGTACTGTTGAAGCACTTGCAATGCTATTTCACCTTAGAAAACGCCTACTCTTAGTATATAATATGTGCTCTTCAAAAAAAAAAAAGTATATAATTTGATATATGGGTGTGTAATATTTGCGGCATATGTATATATCTAGGAATAAAAAAATTGCGTCTCCACCTATGGAAACAATACAAAGAGACTTCGACGAGGCACGGTAACAACAAATCTATCTTTGGGTTTATAATCAATCCATGAAGATTGGATTCGGATTTTTCCATAACGCGTTAAATTTGTGGCTACTTGTAAGTGTCTAGATCCTTGAACTACATATTGTCGCTCACTCCGCTGGGACCACTAATTTATTCACATCGCCAATGCCCAAAACTATTGTATATAATAATAAGAAGAAGAAGAAGATAATAATGATGATGAGAAAAGTGGCAGATTGTTAGTTGGTGAAAAGAACATAACCTTTTGCAGATAATAGATAAGAAAACTTTGTTCTTTCTTTCCCACTAGGAAGAAGATCATGTGGTGGCACAGTATATTTTCGGAAATGATGTATACCAGGAGTCATTACTAATGGAGGTTACAGTATCCTACACGCCTACGTCTATGGCTGACCGAATATATATAAGATAATTAGATCTCAGTTGACAGATTCAAATGGTCACATCTAAATATATAGAACTATTCGTCAGATAGTCAAAACTTTAATTGTTGCTCGATCTGTTGACTTTTAAATTTAGAAGATTTATTACAAGGACAAGTTGAAGCTTCTACCAAAATAATAAAATATCTGCGCTTAGTTGGTTGATTAAATACCTGGTTGAGGATCTTTAAGAAGTTATCAGACTCCTATATATTGTGCTTTCACTACCATGCAAGCTCCACCAGATGTGCTATATATATATTACGGGTTCTGCACAGAAGATTAAAGCAGTACACTATGTGATACCAAAGTTGCAATGATAATTTAAAACAAGCATCAGCTTACGATGAATTCTTGGTGTAAAGGTAATAATAGAAAGGAAAGGTTTTACATGCACGACGTCTTGAGTTTCAGATGTCATGTATGTCAAAGGTGACTGAAAAATAAACCTTGCCAGCATACAAAGAATAAACATATATACTAATATTTTAGGCGAGAAATTAAACACATGCACCATAGAAACTAGTTATATAAATAACAATATATATATCAATAATTTGGGGGGATCAGGACATTTTATTTCAGAGGAAATAAACCTGCTCTGCTTCTAGCCTTGACAATTTAGGTTCGAACCATAGGCTATCACTTAGAATTTTAAAAAAATAATCAATTCTTTCTGCACAACGTCGATATGGAAAGTGCATCCTTAAATTGTTAATTTGGAGAGTAGAAATTTAATTTCAGTTAACAACGTGAAAAATGACTCAAAAACACCTTACCAAAGAGGAATTATATGTGCAAGAAGGATGCAATTACTTACAGAGTAAGAATAGCTGCGTATAAATGAACAATCAAGCTCCGCTTCAGTGTGTAAGAAAGAATGTGGTATGGCTTGATTGGCGGACTAGCTGATAATTTATAGGCAACGAGACTATCAATTATTAATTGTCAATATTAATATATATGTCAGGGACACTTCGATGATTGAAAGCTTATGCTGAAGAGAAGACCACGCGGCGCATGGTGGTATCAGAGAAAATATATCTAGTATCTGGCTTTTATTTCTTTCTTTTTTTTTACATTTTATACATTTTGATGTGTTTTCCTTTTAAAATATACCAAAAGGAACGTGCGACCTTACTTTATTTTGAAGATTACATAGGGGTCACGATCACCAAATTGGTTGATAGGGTCACCAAATGGTGATTTGCTAAAATTGAAGCGGAACAGGTTCACCGGTATTTATAAAATGGGTTGAAAATCTTAACCATGTTGTTTAGGAGAAATTATTACATGGTTTAGGACTATCACTTAATTATGATCTCAATTAATTTTTATGTGATATATAACTGATTTTTTTAATTTACAAGAAAGAGTTAATAAGATTCGATTATATGTCACGTAATGATTGACCGAAACTACGATAATTCGAAATCATGTAATAATTTCTCATTATTTAAAGGTGGGTTAGCTTGGTAAAAACTAAAAAATATAGTAAATGAATTGGCTCATTGAAAAATATATAAAAAATAATATATAAATACTACATTACTAACATTTAAAATTAAATTATATCACCGACTAAACAGTAGTTCATTATTCACAAAGCCAACATAATTAAAATAATAGTCCAAACAATAGTTTTAAACTTTCAATGTGTTAAACTATTCCCACAAAGCTAAAATAAATAATGATTATTTTTCAAATTAAAAAAAGGTTGGTGGGTTGACCCATCTCAACTTATCTTAATTCATTTTCATGAAAAGTTACATGTCAAAACCAGTTGACAAGTTAAAGATCACAACTCACCCCACAAAAAGAAACAAGATTACCAGATTGGTCTAACTTGTTTTGTCAACACCCCCCCTCCCCCAATTGATTTAGTGACTTGAACAAGACATACACTACCAAAAAATGGGGGTTCATATGCTAAGTGCTAGGCATTGAAGTTGCTTCACTAGAAATCCTCAATTAAAATTAAATTGTTAGTATATATATTATATATTTAAATTAATAATATTGTACATCTTATTAATAAACAATTCTATTAGTATAGAAAATTAATATATATTATTTCCATCACAATGTTGCCGTTTAGCGATTGATTTGGAGATGGCCACTAAAACACATCCCTACTGTTGTGGCAATTAGTGACAAAGACACCGACAATTAGTAATTGATATGTTGTTAGTCGCTAAGCCCCAATGTTTGGACTTCCACAATAGCTTTTATAGTGATCGAACTGGCGACCTTTTTACATTAAATAATTTGCCATCCATTTAGCAATTGAATTGACAGCAACAACTAAAACAAACACTCTTACTAAGTTGTTTAGTGATGAAAACACCAACAATTAGTGACTAATATGATGTCGGTCACTAAACATTAACGTTTAGGCTTCTACGATATCTTTGATATGATGATGAAAACACACATTCTTGTAATTGTTGTGTAATTCATATTTTAAATTTTTGTTATGTTAGTTAGAGAATAATGGCTATATGAACAAAAATAATTACTTTTAGTTAATCAATATGCGACTTGTTAAAGTATATAAATAGAAGAAGTGTGGAAAATGAAGTTGATAGTTTTTCTTAGTTTTTTTTTTTTCATTTTTCTCAATTCTTTATGTTCGAAAGACTAATTTTGTGGGTGTATCGCAACAAATTTGGTAGCAAGAGCTGTATGATCTTGAACCTATGAGTGACTTAGTGCGCACTACAAAACAGGAATGTAGTATCAAGTGATAGTCATGGTTGGATCCAATTGAAATTTCCCAACAAACTTGCCAATTCTTGATGGCAAGAATTATGAGAAGTGGTTATCCAAATAAGAATGATATTTGGATTTGAAGAAGTGATGGATATTGAGAAATCTAGGTACTAAGATTTGTGTGACAATCCAACTAAAGCGCAAAAGTCAACATTTCAAGAGGCAAAGAAACAAGATTGCAAGGAAATACTCTTGATCCACCAATGTGTAGATGTTGCAAATTTTGAAAAGATTGTAGGAGCCACCATAGCAAATGAGGCATAGGAGATTTATTGAGAAGAGCTTTAAAGGAGTTAGGAGGTTGTTAGAGATTCGTCTTCAAACATTGTGGAGGTAGTACGAGTAATTACAAAATAGAGGTTCAAAAAAGTGTGTTTAGCTATTTCAATAAGGTGTTGACCCTCACAAACTCAATGATCATGTGGAGAGAAGATCTTAGATGTAATGGTAGTTGAAAAGGTTTTAAGGACCTTGACCCCAAGGTTTGATCAAGTGGCAACATTACTACAAAAAATAGTTTTAAAAACAAGAATTTAAATTGATTTTTCAAGTCTGATTTAAAAAAAAATGCGGTGACATTTTTGTAAATAAGTGAAAACTTTTTAAATCGTTAAAAAGTAAAACTTTTTAAATCGGCTCTCATGCAAACGATTTAAAAACACTACTACAAAATGTGTTTTTTAGAATAAGAATTTAACTCGATTCAAACTAAACCGATTTAAAAATAGATGCGGTGGCAATTTTGAAATTTTTTCCAATTTTTTTAAATTGGTTCACAATGAACCGATTTAAAAATATATACGCAAGTAAGATTCAAAATTTTAAACTAACATTTTAACTTGGTTGAACCAGAATCGACTTAAAAAGGAGTTTTTAAATCAGTTCCACCCTAATCGATTTAAAAGCTCTTGTTAAATCTATTTTGAGCTAGCTACAAAGTTCTACTTTGAACCTTTCACTATTTCCCATTCATTGCTCATACACTTCACACACCTCACAGGCCCAACTCCCCACTCGCCTTACTCCTCCTTCTACTCCCCCAACCGCTGCCGATCACGACTACCGTGACACCCTTCACAAAAGCATCATTTTCTTCTACTCTCTACTTTGTCCTCTGCAAAAAAAATTTTTTTTAAATGGCACAAAACGCTCTTTGCTCTCTCCTCGTCGTACTCCTCCTTTTGCTTCATGCAACTGTCGCCGGCCACAACTACCGCAACTCCCTCCACAAAAGCTCTCTCCTTGTCGTACTCCTCCTTTGAAGGCCAGCGCTCCAGCAAACTCCGTCGACTAGCACCTCTATTAATGGCACAACTTCGCATTGCACGATGGCGCCACCGTCAGGGTAAGCACACACACACACACACACATTCATAGTTTCTCTCTGTTCTTTTCTTCTCAATAGATAAAGGTTATGTTATGATGACTGATGACCTACATTGTGTTGTTTACTCAGGTGGACTTGAGCATATTGATGGCGTTCACGATTATTTGAGGAGGGTATAATGGTGGGGGTGGGGGACAGAGTATTTGCTGAAGAGCATGGGATTTCGAGAAAAGCATGGGAATGTGTTGAAGGTGGTGGGTTGGGGACACAATATTTGCTGAAGGACGGCGAAGATTGGGTGCATGGTTTTTGTGTTTCACAATGAGTTAAAAAAAAAATCAATTCAAAATTTGATTTAAAATTACTTTATTTTTTATATCGCTTGCATCTAAATCAGTTCAAAAACTGATTTAAAAGCCTTTTTCAACCGATTTAAAAAGTGTTTTTTACAGTAGTGCAATGGCCATTGAGGAGTCAAAGAACTTGGAAATGATGAAAACAAAGGAGTTACAAGGGTCCCTTAAGGAACATGAGCAAAGAATGAATGAAAAAAATCCAACTAAGGTGGCAAAACTAGCTCTTTAAGCCTGGTCTAGTAAGAATGATGGGAATGACAACAACAAGAATAGAAAAGACAAAGGAAAGTATAAAGGTAATAAGGGAAAGGATATTGCACAACAGAATTCTAGTCGAGATGGGAAGCCTCGAGATCAAAAGTTTGGTGACAATTTAGATAGCAAAGTAAGTAAAAAAAAAACAAGAAAGGGCAAAAAAGGATTCATAAAAGGCACATAAAGTATTATGCATGTCAAAAGTGTGGCCATTTTATATATTAATGCTAATTGAGCAAAGGTTCAAATATAATGAGCAGTGAAGAGGCTAATACAACACACGAAGATGACTCCAATTCATATTAGATATTACTGATGGAAACGACCTTGGTACCTAGTTCCTTGATACAAGCTACTCGAACCACATGACAAGTCACAAGGAATGGTTTACTGAATTAGATGAACAAGTGAATTGCAAGCTTCTAAATTTTGATATGAAGGAAGGATGGTAAACCAACGTCTATCTTAGATGTCCTTTTTGTGCCAACAATGAAGGATATTTTGTTAAGCATGGATTTGGAAAAATGATTCTCCATGAGCTTTCAGTCAAAGTTAATGAATGTTTTTAACTAGAAAAAGAGGTTAATCTTAAAGGCTCCCTTATCAAACAATAAAACCTTTAAGGTTGATATTCAAGTAGTTGAGTTTAAGTGTTTAGTAGTTGTTGTTAGTGACGAAAACTAGTTGTGGCATTTCAAGTTTAGTCACCTTAATTTCAGGAGCTTATGCTTGTTGAAGGACAAAAATATGGTGCTCTATTTGCCCAATACTAAGGCCTTATAGTAATTGTGTGAGGGATGCTTGAAGAGAAAACAACCAAGGAATCCTTTTCAATCCTATATGGCTACTAGGGTTGTTGAGCTACTTGAAGTTGTATATCCAGATATGTGTGGACCTTTTGAAGTCACATTCTTAGGAGGCAACAAATACTTTGTGACTTTTATACAAGATTTCACAAGTAGAATGTGGTTGTACGTAATAAAGAGAAAAAGAAGATGTTTTGGAGGTCTTCAAAAGATTAAAAGCCAGGGTGGAAAACCAAAGTGGAAAGCAATTAATTAAAAATCCTAAGGATTGATAAAAGGGGTGAATATGTGTCTAAAGAGTTTGCAAATTTTTGTGTAGATGAAGGAATTGATCATGAGATAATTGCACCCTACACACACCAACATAATGGAACTATAGAGAAAAGAAATAAAATTATCTTAAATATGAAAAAGAGCATGATTTGAAGTATAAGCATGCCACATCAGTTTTAGGGAGAAGTTGTCCCTACAGCAGCTTACATACTAAACTTATGCCCAACTTACTATTATTTCATATTTTTAACTTACTATTTTTTTTTCAAATTTTGGATTGTATAATTTGTGAATTATTTAAATTCTTTTAATATTTTTGGATTGTATATTGTTGTACATTTAATAACTATTGTTAATTCTATTTCATTTTTTATTAATTCTTGCTTATTATTTTAAACTTTTTCTAATTGCTTTTTAATTTTTTAATTGTTTCTATACTAGTTTTATTTTTTAAATATTTTTGCTTATTATTTTTTAATTATTTGTATACTATTATTTAATTTTTTACTTCTTATTTTTTTAATTGTTTTTAATTTTGGATTATATAATTTTTGGATTGTTTAAATTTTTATTTTGTTTAATATTTTTGGATTGTATATTGTTATATGTTTAATATTTTTGTTAGTTTATTATTATTATTATTAATTATTTGCTTATTGTTTTTAATTTTTTGTTGGATTATATAACTTTTGGATTGTTTAAATTTTTATTTTTTCAACATTTTTGGATTTATATTGTTATATGCTTAATAATTTTTGTTAGTTTTGTTTTTTTTAATTATAACTTATTGTTTTTAATTTTTTTGTACGGATTTTCAATTTTTAAATTTTTGAATTTTTACTTTTTTTATTTTTAAATTATTTGTTTATTCTTTTTTTCTTATTAGTTTATAGTTTGATTTTAAAGTTTTTATGTGCTTTTTCTTAATTTTTTATTTTGGATTATTTAATTTTTATTTTTTACATTTTTTATTGTATATTGTTTTACATTGAATAATTAGTGGTAGTTCTGCTTAATTTTTAATTAATTATTTGCTTACTATTTTTTACTATTTTAATGTTTTTAATTTTTCTTATATTTTTTAATTATTTTCTTACTGTAAAAATTGTAAATGATGGATAAAATTATTTATGAATTTATTATTTTTAGGATATAAACTTATTTTTGTAACTTAAACTTTTAATTGATAATGAGATATATTTACACATTTGACTTTTTTTCCTTATGGGAACTTTAACGTAATTTTAATAAAGTCTTAATTATTTTAGAATTTATTATACAAACTATATTCATGCCGTTAAATTATTTAGAATTTGTTGGAATTCTAATTCAAAATTTATATACATAAATATCATCTGAGTAAGTTAGCATATTAATAAAGAGTTTATTTATTATTAATTAAGAATTTATTTAAATTACATGTAAGTGTCATATTAATTAAAATTTTACTTTTAATTAATTAAGACTTTACTTAAATATCATATAAATTCCCATAAGAAAAAACTTCAAAGTTCTTACATAAATTCAAACTTTATATAAATTACTTGTAAATTAACATATTAATTAAGACTTTATTTAAATTAAGTGTAATTTCCCATTAGAAAAAACTAGGAATAAATTCCCATATTGAAAACTTGACTTAAATTACGTATAAATTCTTTTACGAAAAAAATTAATTGCAAGTTTCTATATTAACTAAAACTTTACTTAAATCATATGTGGAAATTCCAGTAAATTAAAAAGAATTACTTACAGGATCCCATATTAATTTAGACCTTACTTAAATTATGTGAAACTTTTGTTATGATAAAAAAAAATACTTAGTTACCATATTGATTAAAAATTTACATAAATTACGTAGAAGATTCATAAGAAAGCAAAAACTAACTTAGAAGTTCCAATATTAATTAAGACATTATTTAGACTTCAAAAAAAATTAAAACATTATTTAAATTATGTGAAAGTTTCCATAAGAGCATATCACATTTAGTTGAGGAATGTGGTGCTCTAATTATTTAACAGAGAGAAGTTAGCCACAAAATGAATTAACGTTAATAACAAAACAATTTATATGTAATTTTTAAAATTTTGTCACTACAATTTTTGTGATGCTAATATTAGTGACAAAATCAACCTATGAAGAGTAATTTTAGGTTATCTAGATGATCAAGATTTAATATCATGTAACTAAAAAAAATTATGTAATTTTTTTAAAATTTCACATAACTCATGTGTTTTAAATCTTGACTATTTATAATAAAATTTAAGTTTAATTATACTTTTTGTCTCTAAAGTTTTACAATCTTGTGAATTTTGCCCACCAAATTTTTTTTTCACAAATTTTGCCCCTTAGTTTACAAAATTTATTGTCTTAACATAAAAATACTGCCACAATTAAGATATTTTGTGCACTGTTTTTGCTTTAATTGTACTGTTTTTCTACTTAGTGACAAAATTCACAAGATTATGAAACTTTGGGGCAAAAAGTGTAATTAAATCTAAAATTTAATAATCAAGTTTATTCTTTTTTACTCTTAAAGCATTTCTAATGTGAGTTACTTATGAAGTTCTTAAACTTAAGAAACAATTCTTATGCAATTTCAGCATTGGAGCAATTAACGTAACTATTCTTATATAATAAGTAACATTAAGAGTTACAAGATAATTGTAGGATCCATTTTAAGTTTTTAAGCATTGCATGATTAGAGAGAAAACTTTTTGAAATTCCTAAATCTCATATAATATTGTAGAGCTCATAAAAAATGAATTACGCAACATTGGACCGTTCTAAAGCTTTTACATTTAAAAAAAAAAAAAAAAAAGTCATCTCACTATGTATATGTACTATATATATGTAATAGACGTTATCAATTTCTTTGAAAATATGCCATTTGTCAATTCCTTAATCATGAATTGTCCCTCTTTGATGTAACGTGAAGAGTAGAGATGGAGAAAGAGAGACTTGGAAGAATGAGAACCAGACTCTATCTTACAGTTAGTACAATGCAGTATTAGAATTAACACGTGAATTGTTTTTACTTTGGTCATTTTTTTATTACATAAACTCAATATTAACCCATCCCAATCAATTGATCCTCTGTGGCAGAATGGCACATGTCAGATGGATGACAAATCGATCCACTGGAAAACACAGGCCAAACCTTATTCTCGAAATCCATGTCGGCACCCAAACATGGCTCCATCTAGGGTCACATGCACGTCAACTTTTGCACGTCAACATTTCCACTTTGCCAAGTTGAGAGATTAAGGCAAGGGCATGTGCATTGTTTATTAGAAATTAAAGGACACGAGAATCGGCGGTGTAGGAATAGGATACATGGCTCAGCTGCTCCAAAGCATCAAAATATCCTTTGATGCCATTTGAGTGTTTTTAATTGTTTTTCATAATATAACAAAACTGGTTCTCCCTATCTATGATTTTTTTTTTTGGAAAACCAGACCTTTCTGTTGATGGGCAACATGGCTCAAATGGTTATTCACGTTTTCTCGGGAAAATAAAATAACAATATTTGGCCCCCAGCCTCCATCACCCCCCAAATGGTTATTCACTAATAAGCTAGCAATCATAAAACCCAAAAATAAAGAGGCATATATTTGAGTTAGCTAGGTAACATATATATGATTTCTAATTTTTTATTTTGTCAGAGAAATTAGCACCTATTATTATTCTGCGCTCAATGACACTCCACTTATCAATTCAAGTACCTGTCGTAGAAATGCGAGATGAGAAATGTACTTACTATCTTGTCAGTACAGACAAAGATAGTGGTTCCTCCGGTAGTGACTAAATGAAGTAATTAGTAGCCAAACAATGGTTACATAATTTAGCCGCTGATATTTCCAATAGAGAGCAGGGGACAAGGAATCTATCAGGTGGTCGTAAATCAACACTACAAATAATTATGTTTGGTGTATCGATCCCAAAGCCACACATATCAGACCCTATGTAATCATTAATGGGAGATAAGGACTCGGTTGATGTAATAACTACCGGAATATATACACCTACATCTAAGTGAAATGACATAACTATGACTGAATGTATGAAAATGATAATAAAATTCCTGTTTGATGACTATTTATTATGTGTATTGTCATGCCTGAATCTATTGCCCTGGCTTGAGTGAAATAATGTGAAAATAGGGGTGGGGGAAAAGAAATAGGGGATGAGAAATAAATATATATGTTTGGTAGTGTAAAAATAAAGAAAAAAGAGAAGAAAAAATGTGTGAGCATGAGTATTGTTTATTTTTGCGCAAAAAAGAGTAAAAATAGTGTAAAAATAGAGAAGAGTCGTGTATGAAGACAAAAATGCCCTCATGCATAATTCTGTTTGCGCATGATAGTTGACTATTATTACCTGCAACAAATAACTCTCGCGATAATAGACTATTTGGAATAAATAATCGACTATTTTGAATTTCATTTCGCCATTGTCTAACCATGATAATCTACTATTATTTTCTAATAGTCTACTATTGTAGTTTTATTTGCTCCAAACCAACATGATGTACATAAGTGCAAAAAAAATACAACATTAATCTAATTTTCTTTCTCTCTTTCCACTCAAACCGAACAACCATATAATATTATTTTTACTCTATTTCACTCCTATTTCTATACAACCAAATAACTCATATTTTTATTTTATTTCTTATTTATTTCTCTTCCTCTTTCTTATTTCTATCTAACCTATTTCTCTTTACTCTGTTTCTTTTTATGCTGCTAAACAGAGGGTTGGTGCTGTACGTGGAGTGTGGTGGTAGTGGTCGAAAGGGGCGGTATTGGTTCTGGGCCCCTACCCTCTTGTCACAAGCACATTCGCTGAATCACAACAATTAACAAAAGGCCTTCTTCGAGACTGTACCGACATGTGTATTTTTATCGCCAATTTGGCCCCGGGAATTAAATACGGACAAAGAGTACAAAGCATGTGATGCCCATCCACACAGGCAACATACACTAATATATGTATGAGCCATGCCCATGGATGCTCTGTTATCCTACCAAGCTGCAAGTAAATCACTTCCTGCTATATATATTACTGAGACTAAGAGAAGTTGTTTTAAGGCTATCTTATGTAGAGTAAGAGAAGTTGTTGTAGCAAATCAAATATCTATAACCAACATGCCTTATGCTCCAGTTTTATATTATTTCCCTTTTTTTATCTGTTACTTTAAAAAAAAAATTCTACTATTATTTTAAAAATTTTAAAATAATATTAATTAAAATTATTTTCTCAATTATATCTTTATCTACAGAAAAAAAAATAATATAAGTATTTTAGATGTTATATTTCTAAAATAAAAAGAGATAAAAAAATATGTTATGGGCCTTTCTAGAAATAAGAGGGATTAAAAAACATATTAAAAATAATAAATAATTTTAATATAAATGAGAATAATTATTACTTTTCTTACTCTACACAAGATAGCCTTAAAACACACACAAGGGGGTATTATGCTTTTCAAACTTCAACAACATTGCAATATATTGTTGGAAAATGGGGAAGATTTCGGTTGTGTGATATGGTGGATTTAGAGTTGGATAAACATAATTAAAAAAATTAAGTAAGTATTACTTTTTAATTACATGCCATTTTTTATTAGAAAAATAAACATCGAATGAAGAACAAAGGCATGTAACAATGGTCCAGTGGAAGATTGTAGGAGAAATAGAATCAGTGACTCTAAGCAGGAAAAATCACGGCGACTTTCTTTTATTTAGTTTATTAGATTAATTTAACAATTTAAATTTTGTCACTTGTTTTAAAAAATATTTTTCTGTTTAATTAGTAATCCGGTTTTTATATTTATTTGTATTTTAAAAGTACTAGAAATTTTCTAAAAATTATTAAACCGCCAAAAATTGTTTCTACAATAGAAATTTTCTGTCAGTTTTGCAATCGTCAAAAATTTGTGCTAGCTTTATATTGCCACAAAAATTTCTTTCACAACATGTTGCAAAGTTTGAACTTTGAACGGGGAGAATGATTTACTGATCTAAAATGAGACTCCCCTCCTTAAACTAATTGAATCCTTGTCTGGTTGTAAGTTGTAGAATTGTCGGTACTTGAAAATTCGTTCAAATTTAAGGAAATTATATTTATAATATATTTATTATAGAATATTTTTCAATTTTTTTTAATGTGTATGTAAAGATATTAATTAATTATGAAATCTTAAATATACTATGTTAAATATTTTTTATTATTTTAAAAAATAATAAATGAATTATATATTTTTAATATAAGAAATATATTTTATATTTATATTTAATTATTATTCATTTCACACATTAGGAAAAAAATAGTAAAAATTGTGTGCCTTTTTTTATACTGTAGATAACTTCTTTTTTTTGTAAAAAACCTTCTAATAAAACTTAGACGAGAGAATGGGAAAAGCAATAAAGAAAGTAAAAAAGAAAAAAGAAAAAATATATTGCGAGAGATTAAATTTATGCATTTACACTATGCTTGGTATAAAGAAATTTAAAGGAAGGATTTAAGTAGAAAATTTTTTAAGATGAAAACATAGTTTTTCATGGTTTCATATGTAAGAGAAAGCAAACAACAAAGAAAAAGAGATTAAATATGTTTTTAGTCTCTTTAATTTAAGATAAGTTTGTTTTTGCTCCTCTAAATTTAAAATTAAGGGTACAATATATTTTTGTCCCTTTAAAATTTCTCAAATTCAGTTTTAGTCCCTCACAATTTTTTGGCCCTATTTTGGTCATTCTAATTTAAAAATGAACCACTTTTAGTCATTAAAATGGTTTAGGTAACGTTTTATGACAGTTATTAAATATTACTTTGAGAATTAAAAATGGTACATTTTCAAATTAAAGAGATTAAAATAGGATAAAAAAATTTTGAAGGACTAAAACCAAATTTGCGAAATTTTAGAGGAACCAAAAACTTATTTTTTCCCTAAAATTAATCTTTTTAGTCCTTATAATTGGGAAAAGAGAGAGAGAGAAAGCATGTTTTAGTCACTATATTCAATGCCGTTAATGAATCTATCACACAAAACTATTTACTACTAAATCTGTCACACAAAATCTACCTACTATTTTCCCTGTTAGTAAAAATATCACACCAAACTTAGTTAATGCTTCACAACTAACTCAATTTGCCCTTGTCAATGATGTTACAAATGGTTTTAAGGGGTTAAAACAAACTTTTTTTAAATTACAAAAATTAAAGAATTAATTTTGAATTTGAAGAATCAAAAACAAATTTACTCCAAATTTAAAGGACTAAAAACATATTGACTAAAAGCCCTTTTGGTCCAGCTTTTTTTAAACTTATAAGTTACTTTTAAGTTAAAGTTAGAAACAAGAGCTTAAAAAAAAGTAAAAGTTGTTTGTTAATTTTTATTTTTTTTAGCATAAATACTTCTTTTAAGCTAAAAGTTTACAAGTTGTTTGATAAAAAATTTCAAAAAAAATAATTTTATTTAAAACTATCTTGTCCAATGACTTCTCATTTCATTTTCTGGTTGTTTTTTATAAATAATTACAAAAATATCACTTTTTATTTTAAAATATTTATATAAAAAATAAATAAAATAATTTTGTTATGTTAATTAATTGTTTCCTATATGAATCTTTAAACATAAAAAATAATAATATATCTATAATTATTTGTAAAAATAAGAAATAATATGTTCTGAAACTAAATGGACCTTTAATTAATATAATATTTTATTAACTATATTATTATTATTATTATTATTATTATTATTATTATTATTATTATTATAAAATGTTTGCCCAATCAAAAGTCAACAAATGGGGAAGACGTGCCGGGCAGAACACATGATTTTCTTCTTTCCCTTGTTTTTCCAAGTTTTTACAAAGTAATATAATATTTTTGCAGTGTAAAATGTTAGCTTAAAATTTTTTTTAAGCTCCTTATTTTAATTATAAATAAAAATTGGGTCAAACACTTATTAAGATTGTGTTCGTGGTTATTAAGAATTGGGCCAAACACTTATTAAGCTCCTTATAAATAAAAATTGCGCCAAACACTTAATAAGAAAAGCTCTTAAAATCAAAAGGAGTTTTTTTATATAGAAGAAAAAATTAAAATAAGGAGCTTAAAAATAAGCTAAAACAACAAATGCAGTGGGTTTTTTACGAAAAGCTCCGAAAAAAGTGCACACAAGTTATTTATATTAGCTTATTTTTAAGCTCCTTATTTTATTTTTTTCTTCTATATAAAAAAGCTCCTTCTTATTTTAAGAGCTTTTCTTAATAAGTGTTTGGCCCAATTTTTACTTATAAGGAGAAGTTAAGCTATAAATAAGTTGGGCCAAACATACTCTAAATTATCAATTCGTAATTTTGGTTTCCTTATTTTTAGTTTCACGATTTTAGTCTTTGAGTTTTTAAAAATTTGCGATTTTAGTCCCCCTATTTTTAATTCGGAAATTTTAGTTATCCAATTTTTAAAATATGCAATTTTGGTTCCTTTATCTTTAATTCCGCGATTTTAGTTCCCTAATTTTTAAACATTTGCATTTTTTTTCCAACCATTAAATATTCATTTGTCAATCATTAATGTCTCAACATTAACTATGATGTGACATTAGATTGAATACGTGGCAAATAATATTTAACAAACTAATGACACGTTATAGTTAATGTTGAGATATTAATAGTTAGAGTTTAATGGCTATGCAATATGTACTGTCAGTGTAAAAAAATTTACACTACCAACCAATCATAAATCACTGGTATTATAACTTTGAAGGTAATTATTATAAAAATCAACTAACTTACCGTACATGGTGGTTTGTGATTGGATGACAATGTAAAATAACTTTACACTATCAGTGCATAATCTGTTTTCTTTAATAGTTAATGAATGGACATTTAACAGTTGGACTAAAATTACATATTTTTAAAATTTGAGAAATTAAAATTGTGAAATTAAAACAAAAGAACCAAAACTACAAATTTTTAAAAATTAGATAATTACTATCGTAAAATTAAAAATAAAGAAACAAAAATCACATATTATAAATTATATAGACCAAAATGCAATTTAGCCAAATATATTTAAGCCAACAAAAAGGATAGTGGGTCTCGTAAAAGTTTTCTGGGCTCAAGTCCTGCTGCGGAAACACGACGAAAAAGTTTAATTTATAACAAAAAGTCTTAAATACCCTTTTTATTTAATTTTGCTTTTAATTTTTGCCCCTACGTCAGGGTGTAAAAATTGTGTGCATAAGAAAAAAAAATTGTATATAAGAAAAAAAATTATGAATATACGAAAATATAATTTGTGGAAAAAATTCTGTAATATTTGTCACCATTTTTGCTGTTGAGTTGTTAAATAAAATAAAAATCATATTTGACATTGTAGTCCATTTTAAAAATAATACATAATTTCTTTACAAATAAATCATTCATTCAGCATCAAACTGATACCGAAAACAATTCTGCCAGAATTTTACACAATAATATGATACTGAAAAAATATCAGATAGAATCTTATAAGTTTTAATGACTAACTTTAAATACTCTAACAAAATTATTTAAAAATTAAAAAATATTGAAGAAATACTTATTTAATATTTTTTATAAAATATCTAAAATTATTAAAATTATACTGTTAAAAATATTATATTTCTCAATTTTAATAAAGTACCCAATTATTATCATGAGAGTTATCTCAAAAAATAAATATTGCATATCAAGGATGAAATAGTGATGCAGTATAATATATATTTTCTTCTTCCCATTTTACTATATATAAATGTACAATTTTTTTTTCTACTTAATTTAAATAACTTAAAAATTCATTCTCTTTATTTTTTTGTCTCTTTTTTATTTACTTTTTATTTATTTTATTTTCTGTTAATTTTTTTCCCATCAAAACTTATACATGTAATTCGTGTCCATAATTTGTTATCCAATAATAAACTGATTCGAGCGACTACTGTAATACATTACCAATAATAAACTAATTTTTTATCCAATAATGTATTTTCTAAGAGCGATTGGACCTCTTCATTACGAATAATGGAGAATGACGGTTTGGCAGTGACGTGTGAGCAGTGTTTTAAAAATCAGCTTAAACCAGTTGGACAGGAAACTGGTGGTGTAATCGGTCTGATTCGATGATTGGATCAAACATATCTTCAATTTGGTATGAACCGGTTTAACTCGAATTGTTGAATCTGTGAACTGGTGGGTTGAACTGGTGAGCTATCAGGTTAACCCAAACCAGTTCAAAGAAATTTGTTTTTTAAAGTGTGAATCGAAGTCATTTTAACTACAACTATTGAAAAAAAATAGAATCTTCAACTTATAATATAATTTACATATTTGAAAATATTTATTTACTAAGAATCTTAATTATAAAAAATAAATATTCATATGTGAAATGGTAATAATCACCAAAATTATAAATCTAGATGCACTTATGCATATGACATAAATGTCTCTTATATTGACCTGAACGTATAACTTTGGATCCATTCCTTTACTTTCATCTCAAATACCATTATTAATTTTTTATTTATTTATGAGCTACACATTGCCATTGAAATTTAATTTAATAAATTTTATAAATACAAAATTTGTATGTTATAAATATTTTTTATTTTTTTAATAAAAACTGAATCATCGGTTCAATTAATAATCTTTTGATTTGACCATTAACCTAATAATCTAGTGCTCCGGCGTGTGAGTGGGTATTGGGCACTTGACAGCACCTCAATCATTACGCAGCCCTTAATAATATTGATTTTCACTTTTCAAATTTAATATCCATCAATCATCAATGTGGGCCTACAACTGATAATTTAGCAATGTTTAGCTAGCCACACTTTTGCTACATGTGCATTGTTGCTGCAGGGTGCTCCTCCCCCTTTCCTTAATTAGAATTGTTATCTGTATAATAATTTATACGATAATTTGTATAATAATATTTTTTTATATTTTTTTTATATATTATTTATTATATCTCATAATAATAAAAAAAATAAACACAAAAATATTATTATATAAATTATTATACATGTAACATATCTTTTTCTTAACTTGCTTCTTGCTGCTTACTTTTAAAAAAACATTAACCTTATTTTAAAAATTAGACTTCCCCCTCTTAGAAGATTAATATATACTTCATTTTAATTTATTTTAATGTAAACAAATTTTCCGAGTTAATTTTTTTCTCTTTACAATACTTTTAGCATGATTAATCACTGATTTTAAATTCTTAATATGAACTCTAGGAATTCAAAATATGAGATGAATATTAAATAAAATTTCAAAATCAATATGAGTATTCAAAACATTATTTCATTTACTAAAGTCTAAAAATCAATAATATAATATTTAAAATTAGTTGTTGGTGACAATGAAAATTGAAAAGAAGAGAAAAATACTCTTAGAAAATTCATTCAAAATCGCTCACCATGGCTAATAGATTAGTTTAAGGTAAGTGTAATTTTTTAAAATAAGAAAGAAGGACGATGCAATTTATACATCTCATTAGGAAAAAAAATGTATTTTACTTATTTTTTCTTTCTTAATTTTTTAAATGATCCATAGGTTTACGAGCTTTTTTTAGGAAATATGTTTAAAATGGTGATAGCATGAATATTAATTAACAAAAGATGAAATTATTTTAAAAAAGTATTTGCTCTGAAAGATCAAAATAATAATCACATATTTATTTTTTAATTGAACCAGCTTTCGTTATCTCTGGCCATAAATTATTTATTTGGCAGATCTTTGTTTTCATATTTTCCATGGTTTTAGTTTTTACTGCATAACAATGCGATAGCCCCCGATATAAACAAGTTTATCAAACGCCAATACACCATAGCGTGTGTGTTATATCTCACGTAATGACACTATGGGTGTGCAAGGCCAACACAACCTGATGGTCTGGTCTGGCCTGTCCTAATTTAATCTGTTTATCGAGTTTATTTGAGTCTAAGTATGAATTAGGGTTTAAAAAATTAGTTCGGTTAAAATTTGGGGCCGGATTAGAATCAAATATAATTTAGCGCAACTCATCCTTAACTCATATCTATATTTACTATCCATTATTATTTCTTTGTAGTACATTTCATTTTTTGTGTTTCACTAAAAAATTTTAGCCCATTAATTTCTTTTTTTTATATTACCCTAACTAATGCTAAAATTATCATTTTTTTTCTAGTAGTTTATAAGTAATTATCATTTAATTTACATGATATTTTATATAATGATGAGATACAAATTTATTCTTGAAAACTCAATTACATTAACACAAAGTAACAACTTATGTTACTTATACTTCGGGTCAACTTGGTCCTATCCTAAATTAACCCGTAAATCATTGGGTTCAATTGGGTCTACGAACGGGTTAAGGTCTAAAAATTTGGTCTAGTCAAAATTTAAGGACGAGTTTGGGTCAAACATAACTCAGTCCAACCCAACCTTTGCTCATCGCTAATTGTAACATGAATTTTTTTGGGAAAGATGTTAACTTACTGTATATTTGAACGTAGAATCCATTAGAATTTTTTTGGGAAAGACATTAACTTGCCGTATATTTGAACTTAGAATCCATCAGACTTTTATTTTTGACTGTGAATTGAATAGAATAAAATCAAACTTACTATATATAAGAGTACCAAACACCAAAATATATTAAAAATTTTCAAATGTCTAAATGAAATTAACAAATAAAACTCAAATGTGTTTTAATTTTTGAAAAAAAAATGATTTTAGTTCTTTTTTTTAGTTCTTACGTTTAATAAAAATAGTATATTTTTAGTCCATTAATATTATTTTAGCAAGAAATAAAATGCATTGTTTTGTATTTTTTAAAGTCTAAAAATAAAAAATTTAGATAAAAACTAATATAAAAGGTCAATTTTTTAGAAACTAAATTAGAACAAATTTTTGGCTTGAGACCATGATTTGGTCAACTTGCTTGATAAATCCTGGTTTTATTTGTTTATTCATGGGAATATTGGTTTATTTTATATTATAGCTTTAAGTATCAATTGAAAAATTCACTAATTTTTCATTATTGTAGATTTGATGAGTTTGAGTGTAACTAGTAACACTTAGGCAAAAAAGAGTCAAAATTAAGAAATTTTGTAGCAAAAGGGACTCAAATTGGATGCAAGCCATCATTTTGCATGATCGTGTAAAAAGGTTTGCATAGCCATTCTGATCAGCACGATTTAATAAGAAAGTTCACAGTTCGATGTCGAAACAAGCACGGACACAAACATAATTGTGTAATATTTTACACTGGACATTGAAAATTAGTTCAGGGTATCAATTTGAATGTGGATGTGCATATTAGGGGCACAACCTTGTACACCTTTTAACTTAGCCTAATCGTGTTACTTTATAAAGAGGACACATTGGAGGGTGGAAGAGGGTTGTCCTCAAGAGTCAATAGAAATTTTCAAACACTCTCATCTTCTCTATACACTAAAGCCATAGTGGTCCATCCCTAGAGGTTCTTAAGGGTTTGTTTGTTAGAAGATAAATAGTGTGAAAATTGAGAGGAGGGAGAGAAAATAGAGAGAATGTTTTAAAATCAAGGTTGTTTGGTATATAGATAAAATGTGAAGCAAAGAAATGAAAAGTTTGTGAGTCCCCCTCAAAATTATTTTCACACTTAATAGAGGGGAAAAGGCAGAGAAATGTGACACAAGTGGAGAGAGAGACTAGCTTATTCAGTTTCTACCTAAACTTTACCCCTACGTAATTTGATAACATAATCAATTGTAGTGTCAAAAAATCCATTTTTGTATCTCCAAGTAGGAAATTGATTGTCATTTATATAAATTGATATTTTCAATTTTGTTTAGGACTACACATATAATTGATTGTATCCTCCTTTAATAGATTTTTGTATACCCACATATGAAAAATCGATTTTTGAAAGCAAGAATTGATTTTGATGGTTGGGAATTTCTTGTTGTGTGTTAGGGATAATATAGTCTTTTCATTTCTCGTCTCATTTCTCTCCTCTCCTTCTATAGTAAACTAAACAAGCATAGAAAAAATTTCAATATTATTTCTTGTCAATTTTACTTTTATTTTTCTCAAACCATTGAAAAATCTATCCTATTTCTTCTCTATTTTTCTTTTTCTCATTGTTCACTTCCTTATTTTCATTCATCCTTTTTCTTTCTCTTCTACCAAACATAGTGTAAGATTCATGGAGCAAGAGTTCAAGTTCTTTTGTCAAGATACAAGACCTTTTTTCTAAGAAATTACTTTACATTAATTTCTTATCTTTTGTTTAGGATTATGAATCTTTCTATGGTTTTCATTCTTGTTTGTAATTTCTTTGCTATAGTGCATGGCTAAACCCAAAATCAAGTCTATAGCAAATCCGTTATGATTTGACATTTGGTGTTTTCTCAATTTCAATATGAAATTTTATCTCCTTTTTCTAATTGAGTTTGGCTTATTGTTTTATTTTTTTTGTAATTATAAAGATTGATAACTCTACATCACATAGAGATTTTAGTTATTGTACACGAATTAATATGGTCTAAATTTAAAGA
The DNA here is from genome assembly GCA_004329165.1 of Spatholobus suberectus. NCBI lineage: Eukaryota > Viridiplantae > Streptophyta > Magnoliopsida > Fabales > Fabaceae > Spatholobus > Spatholobus suberectus. The sequence continues at coordinate 93,325,038 of CM014730.1, read as the reverse complement.
GGCGTTTTTTGCAAAAATGGAACGAAGATAATAGAATTTCTCTGTTTGATGAAAATTGAATGGGGATAGAATAATTCAAGGAGAGAGAGAGACCATTTTACACACTTTTTTTTTTAATTTCAAAATGTATTGGGGAATTTTATTCATGTGGAAAGGAAATCCTGTACATTAGAAGATATTAATGTATCTATCTGATAAGGGTATTCAACCTAATAATACATATTATTGAAAGCAAAAGTCAAGTTGGCTAAAGCATGTGCTACTTGATTCCCTGCTCTTCTTGTAAAGGATAAATGAGAAAGTTCAAAGTATAAGTTAAGCATTTTACACACTTTTTTTTTTTTTTTGGTTACAAGCATTTTACACACTTTAAAAACCTTAGGATTTTATATATATTTTTTTAACATTTAGAAATTGAGCCACATATGTTTCAAACTAATCATAGGATATTTTTAAAAAGTATTGATCATGCGCTAATCATGTGATTTATTTCATTAATAACTAAAAAATTAATGGAATGGTGTTCTACATACTTTAAAAATTTAAGAATCGAAATAAATTTGTTTAAAAATTAGAAGTTACACAAGATTCGAGCTTCATGTGCTATTTTTTTTTTTTCTTAATTTAAAACAATCAAACAGCGCTAACACTTTTTTCATCAATAACGTCACAATAAATTAAATTATTAGATTTTTTTCTGAGTAAGATTGCATTACAAAAATAATGCTCTACTGAAGTGATATAAAGAAGAAATAAATAAGATGAAAAGAAATAGGAAAAATAAAAGTAAAAGTGTAATAAAGTAGAAAAGATGTTAAGATAGATAGAAATAGGAAAGAAGAAAAGATGTAGAAAATTTCTATCTACTTGTTTAGATAAGTAAAAGAGAGGGTAAAAATAAATAAATAAATAATATAAAAATATTTTTATACTAATTAAAAAATAATTTTAATCCAAAAAATTAAAGTCGCTGCTCCATTATTTTTATATATTTTTTAATATATGTTATAAAAAATTTTATTTAATTTTTAATAAATTAAAATAAAATAAAATAAAACTATTCTCTTCCATCTCACTCCAATTTAACAAAAGAAAAACTTTTCTTTCTCGTTCCAACAAAAATACATTTTTTTCTTATTTTTTTCTCTTAAATAATTAATAAAAATATTTTATCCTCTCTCTCTCTCTTTTGATTGATTATCTCTTTTTTCTATATATATCATTCTTTCTATTTACAAAAACAAACAATATGTTTCACAGTCATCTAACGCCATCATTTTCTCAAAAGGAAAAAGTTATGGCCTACATTTATTCATTCATTCATCTAAGTTTGTATGTATTAGTTGGCAATCATTATCCCCTGCTACTATGGAGATTGACCATGGGACACAAGGCTCCGCCCCCTTTGTTTTATGAATGGTGATTTTTAGTGTCGTCAACTTTGTTTTTATCTACATCGATTGATATAATTGGTTCTAGACTTTTAAATGAAACATGCTATTCACAATAAACACATCTTATATAAAAATCACTAAGAACATTAACGCTTTATTTGGATGCAAATCAAATAATATATTTAAAAAAAAAAAGGAAATTAAAGCTTTATTTGGAGCCAAAAAATAAAAAAATAAAAAATAAAAATAAACTAAGCTTGATTTGGATGCAAAAAAAATAATAATTGAAAAAACAATCATGATAAATAACATTTGAATTTTACAACATAAAAATACAATTGAGAGAATGATATATTCATTATTTCATTAACTTTTTTACATCATCTATTCTCTCATTAATTTAAGGAAGAAAGTATTTTAATGTGAGTTGTGCGTTTTATTTTTGTTTCCCTATTATGTTCTTTTCATTCCAAATAGATGGAGTTGTGTACAGAAAAACGTTTCTCCAGCTCTATTCTTTCTGTTAGTTCCATTGTTCCAAAACATGGTCAACAATCAAAGCTATATTCATTAATAAATTCATCAAAGAAAACATATTAAAAAAAAAAAAAAAAAGAGGAAAGGGATTTGCGGCATAAAATGTTTATCCAATTTTGTCAAGTAGATGAATATTGTTTTTCTTGTTTTGTTATACTTTTGTTCATACTTAAACCATTCATCATTTATCTATTGGTATTTTTAAGGTTATAATATTTTAATGTGTGATAATAAAATAAGTATAAAGAAAGAGTGCAAAAATCAATCAATGATTAGTTTGCTTTGTACATCCTTAATTTTCACAATTTTCTTTAAGGGAACATTTGGTATATGGAAATTTTTTTCATCTCTAAGAATCATGTTTCTTAGGAATTATATATATTTCCTAGAAATTATATTTCTTGAGAATGTTAAAAATATATTTGGTATGTTTAAAATATTCCTGAGAATGAGAGACATAATTATAAATAAACTTCTTTCTTTTATGAAAATCTTGGATTTCCACCCTCTCTTATGGAAAAGTTTTAGTGGAAAACTAAATTAAAAAACAATTCTCGGGAATGTTAGATTATTGGGAATAATTTTTAAAATCCTTATACCAAATGTAGGAATTTAATATTTCCAACCTGAGATTCCCGAAAAACTTAAAAGAATCCCCCTACCAAACACCCCTTAAGTTTGTTTGATCCTTATATGAAAAAAAAAATCCTGAAAAAGTTAAACCATATTGTAAATTTTTTTGGTTCAAATAAAAATACTGTTTTCGTGGAAGATATATACTTATGATATATATAGAATAAAAAAAGGGTGTAAGGGAAAGTAACATAAAAAAACACTACTACAAAAAAACTCTTTTCACATTGGCTGTTTTAAATATTTTATATTAGTTTTGTGTGTGGATATGAAATTAGCCTATACATAAAATTAATATTTTATGCATTGCTTATAAAATCGATGTGACCACAACTAATTTAGAAAGTCAACATTTTACATCAGTTTTGGCAACAACTAATGTACAAAGTTTTTTTTTTTTTAAAGCAACGTTGTAACTAGAATTTCTTTCTAATATACAAAAAAAGATACAAACTCGTACAAAAGTAGATACAAAATAATACAAAACTACATTTCATCATTGTAAATACTACATCTTGGATATCAATATACATTTTAAGAAATTGATTTCTACCATTGAATCAAACAAAAATAAAAAAAGGCAGAAATACACATGATCAATTTAGATATTGTAACGCCTGGCCGCTTTTGGATCAAAGACTGTTCCCACAAACCAACACAAGACTTTTCAGCATGTTTTGTCCTCACTCACACGCTTCCGGGGAAACTTTCTAGGAGGTCACCCATCCTATAATTGCTCTAAGTTAAACACGCTTAACTGTGGAGTTCTTAAGTAATAAGCTATCGAAAAGTAGATGCATCTTGTTGGTATAGGTAGCACTTATTAATTCTTTTAAGCTATCCTCAACTGTATAGTCCTATACCTGCACAACCTCTGGATCCCTCTCATTTCGGTGTGTATTCGATTCATTCATGTGTCCTTCCCGCTAGAAGCCTACCAGGAGCCGCTCCTTGTCCATGCTTTATCACTTTTGCACTGGCGATCACTCCCCGCCCTCTTCAGTGCCCAAGATGTTACATGCCCACCAGTTTTCGCGTGGTTCGTCCTCGAACCACACCGTACTGGGAGAGAGGCCCTGCCCTAATACCACTTTGTAATGCCTGGCCATTTTTAGGATCGAAGACTGTCCTCACAAACCAACACAAGACTTTTCAGCGTGCTTTGTCCTCACTCACACGATTCCGGGGAAACTTCCCAAGAGGTCACTTATCCCATAATTGCTCCAAGTTAAGCATGCTTAACTGCAGGAGTTCTTAAATGATAGGCTACTGAAAAGTAGATGCATCTTGTTGGTATAGGTAGCACTTATTAATTCCCTTAAGCTATCCTCAACTGTACAGTCCCATACCTACACAGCCTCTGGATCCCTCTCATTCCAGTGTGTATTCGATTCATTCATGTGTCCCTTCCACTGGAAGCCTGTCAGGAGCTACTCCTTGTCCGTATTTTATCACTTTTGCACCGGCAATCACTCCCCGCCCTCGTCAGCGCCCAGGATGTTACAGATATAGTGCATCTAAGAGTACTAATGATGATAAGCATCCATGATGAGGTTTATGATCAAGGAGGATTCTCCACGTACTTATTAAGAGAACAAAACAAAACAATGTAAGCAAATAAAACAAATGAACATAATTAAAATGTAAAATACAACATAGATAAGAAAATAAATTTGCCTTTATCCAAATTTCATGTGGAGATATTTTCTCATTTGCCTTCATGATTATCATTTTTTATTGCATATACATTGTCTTCTTCATCTTCTTCGTGTAATTTAGGTAGCTTTGATGAGGGAAAAGAAAAGGAGTCTTATAAATATCAAAGCTAGATTCATTAATCTCGTCACTAAAATTCATCGTTCTTATTTGGCGAACCATATACCACCTTTTATTAGACAACTCAATGACATAAAACACTTGTTTTGCTAGGCCCTTCATTATAACTTACTCTATTAAGATCCACCAATTTATATCCAAACTCATATGTTTGTACACCATTATTACTATCAAGCCATTTACATTTGAAAATAGACACTATAAATTCAGTGGAGTCAGTCTCTCACATCTTTTCAATAACTCTAAAATAAGATATGGATACCATCACTAGATTTTTATCTTTTGCACTAACAAAATACATGAAATCAACTATTATCATAACCTTGCTATTTTGCATAATGCTCTTGTCATATTAGTCCTTAATATAGAAGGAATACTCATTGATATCATATCTAGCCTAACTAATGACCTCAACATTAGGTCTTTGTGCTAGTCATTTTACTGTATCAAACACATTATTATCTTGTCCCACGTGGTCTTTAAACTAGAATAAGAAAGTCATGTTATGCTTAATCAATAACCTTTTATCGTTCACTCGATGGTATTTTTGTTCCTTAACATGCTTTTATGAGCATATAAGTAAGGTTGAACTTTATCATTGCTATTCAATATGTGTAGATGTTCCTGAAGAACTTCCTCACGATCCATGGACTTAATTGTTACCCTCTACATGTCTCCAACTATTTATATCTCTAATAGCCCTTTACAAACTGAAAGGTGTTCATAACACTTCCAACTTGAGATGAACAACATATGTGCATATCAAATTAAAGGGAAATACAATGAAAAATGCAAAAAATACATTAATTGAAAGATATACAAACAATGACTAGAACCATCAAAAGCCAATAGGCAAAAGCTTAACCACTCTAGCATAAGCTATAATTCATGCTTAACCATTTAGTAGAAGCTACAATCCAAAGATTTCTACCAATTTTTAATCACCATAAAGGAGAAGCTAGAACCATCAAATTAAGCCAATAAAGGCAAAAACTTAACCATAAAGTAGAAGCCATAACTCATGACTTAACCACTTAACAAAAGCAAACATGTTTAACCACTTAACAAAGGTATAAGCTAAAATAAGTATCAGTGCTTGACCACCCAAAGAAGAAGCTCACATCATCCCTACTAAGGACAAAAGCAAATAATAACCAAATAGGCGTAGCCATATCAAGAAATGAGAATGCACAATTGTGCCAAAATCCACTCGTTAATTGAAACATCAATAAAGAAATTATAAAATTGCCACAATAGTCCTCACCAATCTTGACCATAAATGAAACATCATATACATAGTGGCCATCATCACCATGTTCAACCATTGTAATTCACCATCTATGATCATTGTAATAAAGCATTCCTTTTAGCCTTTTAAAAAACAACAACGCCTTACAATAAGGTGGAAAAGCACTACATGCACATGTATCCATGCTTTACATGCTAGGACAACATCATCCAACTAACACTTATGTCACCCTTCCTTGATAATTCCATTGAGGATTGAAATAGGAGGCTCAGTATACGTTCCCAGCAAGTAATTTCAAGTATACTCAGTAGCATGTGCCTTTAAAGCAATGCACCAAGATCAAGAAAAGAAAACATGTGACTTAAGCCAATTAATTAACCAAAACCACACAAGAAAGAATAAGTAGTGGAAGGTAGCTTAATTAGTTAAAAGCTTGCAAGATTGAAAAAGGGCTAGAACATAACCATCTTTCTAGCGATTCTTTAACCATGAACAATAAATTGTCTTCAAAAAGGACTAAAACCAAACTCATTGTTAGCACAATTTTAACTTCCAAAGTGACAAAAAAAATAGAGACATTAAAGTAATCAAAGAACACTAATATCACACTAGCAAGTCATGCAAAAGGGTAAATTTGAACATATCTTGATGTTTCCTTAAATGAATTGAAGATCTAAACCACCAATAGAGAGGAAGACAAACTATATAGAGCCATTAATAGTAGGCAAACTAGAATCAAACAAATTTTTAGTAGCGAGCTTCAAAATAAGCCAATGGAATTGAACTTAACCAATGGGTTCGCACCAATGACTATGCCATACCTAAAGAAAGAGCCATAGATTTGAAGACAATTGCATAACAAGATGTTGGACACCAATAACTAAATTGAAACAATTAAGTAATTGAAGATCTCATGAGCTTCGTTGAAGCACTACATCAAAGCAAAAAGACACACGTGCAATCGTAAGGTAGAGACCAAGATTGAAAGCACCACAAACAAAGCATTCAAGAAATCACACATCCATGTCTCGAAGAAAATTAGGAATTCTCATTGTCAAAATCTGAGTGAAAGAAACAAAAGTCTGAGAAACAAAACACATAAAAAAGGGTCTAAGAAAGAAAGTAAGAGAAAATGAACCAAAATAAGCTTGTGAGCTCTTAGTAACGAAAAGGAGAAATCCTTTTAAGGTGGTGGTCTCACTTTGATACCATGTTACAAAACATGGACGAGAAGAGAGAATTGAGAGAAAAGTAAAAATGTATTGAATAACATGGGTAAAAGTTATTATTACATCAAGCCACTATTGACATTAACCAACTAGTAATAACTATCAACAACTAACAAATAATTTCCAAGTTCCAACTAACTATATTTCTAATAGTAATGTATTTTTTTTTTTTTTACAAGGGGTTTGTAAGGTAGTTATTAATATGTGTGATATTTTGTTGTTTTATTGCTTACTTTTGGTTTTATACAAGTATCATCTTTTGGAAGTAATTTTGTTTGAGACACAATCGAGTACTAAATTTTGACACCTCTCTTAGTAGGGATTTGAATATTGGTCACCATGTTGTGAGGAACTAGTACCTTTTGCTAGGCCCAATTTTCATTGATTGTTCTATTGCTTATTGTTATAAGGATTGATCATGATTCAATTAGTTATTAGATTCTACATTGTGTTAATTTATTTAGTTAGTTGTCACATTAAAAGTAATTTTGAAAGTCATAAAAAAATTAAAAAAAAATTTAACAAGCTGCCAAGCCAATCCAAACTGAACCACAACAGATTAATTTGATTTTGTTCGGATTCAATATTATATTCAAACTAATATTTGGTTCGGATGATTTTTTGTCTGGATCATGAGCACACACAATTACTGGTGTCCACAATGGTGGAGTGGGTTAGGCTGATCCATTTAAAGGTGGGTTAGATTTTTTTTTTTTAAGATAATATTGGCCACTCGGACTGACCTCGCAGGCTTTTGGGCCTTTTTGTGTAAGCTTTGAGTTTGAGAGAAGGCCCAGTGGTAATGTGATTTCGCTCGGGAGTTCGAGTTTGAGACGAAGGAAGAAGGAAGCGTTTGAGGGTTGTGAAGTGAGTCCCGTGGAAGATTCTGATTCGGAGTGTGTTGCCAGCCACAGCCAGATTCATTCATTCATGTCTTTGTCTCAGGTTGGATACTTGGTTCCGCTAAATCAAAATTTTGAGGAAGAAGGTTCAGTTCCCAAGATAGCTGTCTCCGATGGCACAAATGTTATTGGGCGGAACAACATTCCTGTCCCGGACAAGAGGCTTAGCCGCAAACACCTCACTTTAACTGCTTCCCCCAATGGCTCCGCTAATTTGCTCGTCGTATTAACCATTGCACCTTACGACTCACTCCTTCTTCAGTTTCTTTCTTTCTTTCTTTCTTTCTTTAATTTGCGATTTCCTTCTGCTTTGTTAATGTTAGGAGGGGACAAACCCAATCGTTGTAAATTCCGGGAATAAGAGAAGGAAGCTGAATCCTAAAGAAGAAGCTACCATTTGTGATGGTGATATAATCGAGCTCATTCCTGGTCACCATCTTTTTAAATATAAGGTGTTGGATAGTGAGAGAATATCTTCAAGCGGTGGAAAGAACGAAGTTCAATCATCATTCAGAAACAAAACTTCAGGCAGGAGTTCCCAGGTATTCACTGCTCACTTCGTGATCGTACATTTTACATGTTGTGTTCATGTAATAATCATCTGTACGTGCAACCATTAAGCTAATTCTGCTCGTATTGTATTTTTATTTTTTTTCGTGAGTGTAAAATGAGTTATTATGTTTTGTGTGAAATATGCAGGATAAGGTTGAAACTTGCAGCCAGAAACAAGGAAGGAATGCAGACACACGGAAGTATGTGCATTCTCAGTCCAGTGAAGACAGTAGTGTGGAGGCCATTCGTAATTTCCATGTCCCTAATGACCAAATACCTTCCACCTTTCGACTTCTGCGCGCGCAAGGGTTACCACCTTGGGCAAATACTTCTTGTGTTTCTATAGGTGATGTTATCCAGGTACGTAGTAATAATTGTATTCTAGACTTTAACTTGTTCTGTTCTTGCTGTGCTCTCTTGAATGGGGATTTTTGAACTATAAATCAACTGTTTTTGTGCTTCAATGTAAACTTTAAATGACTGAGAATAATTATACAATGCTTCAAAAAAAAACTTTGCTGCTTCAATCATTGGCTCGAGAATAATTTTGCACAAACATAAGTTGACTTGAACGAGTATATTTTAACTAGAAAAAATTGGAACTACTTATTGATTTTATTTTAATGCTTATCACTGATAGGGGGATATTCTAGTTGCTATTCTTTCAAACTACATGGTAGACATTGACTGGTTGGTTCCTGGTGAGTTTTTTTGTTTGGATTTTCCAATTCCTCTTTGCTTGTTCCTTTCTACTCTTTCCCATAATTTTCCCTGTTTGGAGCCTGACTTTCATTTTTATCCTTGACACCACTGAGATGCTGTACTAATTTAAAATATTCAGACGTTAATCTTTCCTTGTTGTATTTTGAAATTGCTGGGGATATTTGTGTTGTTAATTCTTTTTGTCTGCTCCATCCTCGCTCCCACTAAAATAGTGCATGCTTTTCATATAGAGAGTATTACATTATATTCTAAAATTTGTGCTTACATGAATACATTTGATTGAATTTCTTTCATTGTTGATGTCATTCTATTTTCTCCCTTTCTATATTTTCTTGGTATAGCATGTCCTGCACTTTCAAAAGTGCCCCATGTACTAGTTATTCACGGAGAAAGTGATGGGAGGGTGGATTACATAAAGGTTTGTCTCAAATCTAATTTATTTGGCTAGTTATTTGTAAGATTGAATATGTAAGACTGGTTGAATGAATATTAACTCAGTACTTCTTTGATTGTTAGAGAAGCAGACCTGCAAACTGGATTCTGCACAAACCACCACTGCCAATTTCATATGGGACACACCATTCAAAGGCCATGCTACTTATATATCCTCAAGGAGTAAGAGTCATTGTGCATACGGCGAACTTAATTTATGTAGATTGGAACAATAAAAGCCAAGGTTTGTGGATGCAAGATTTTCCATGGAAAGATCAAAGTAGTCTGAGCAAGGGATCTGGATTTGAAAACGACCTGGTTGAATATCTCAATACATTGAAGGTAATGATAAATACTATTCTTTTATACATGGAGTAATGAATAAACAATCTCAAGTTGATATGATAAAATTAATGCTCAATAGTTTTTGAAAAACCTAGTTGAAATAACCTGTCCCAAATTACTAGACAGTTGGATTATTCTAGAAAATTCACTTGTTAAAAGTTTTCAACTTAGATTACTGTAAAAACTTGTTGCCAGTCTGAGTACTTATATGGCTTGTGAAAGCTAAATAATTGCCAACAGACGTTGGTATTGATGTTATTGATTGATTTGGTATTATCATTAGTATTGCTACTATAACTATCCATGTTATGCATATCATTATTTATTTGGTGGTTCAGTGGCCAGAATTCTCGGTTAAACTTCCAGCCCTTGGAAATGCCAGTGTATGTCCATCTTTCTTCAGGAAGTTTGATTATAGTGATGCAAGGGTATGTTTTCCATTCATTGTTCTTAAATTAGTACCTTTGTTATTTAAATGTTATTAATTATTATTTATTATGTTGTAAAATTTGTTACATTGTCGGATACACTGTACATTAGGATATATAATGCTGTCTGCATTATATTCAGGTTAGATTAATTGCATCTGTACCTGGATATCATTCTGGTACTAGTTTGAGAAAGTGGGGACATATGAAGCTGCGCTCTCTGCTCCAGGAGTGTACTTTTGATGAAGAGTTTAAGAAATCTCCACTTGTTTATCAGGTACAGTTGGCCTCTTGGCTAGGTTGCATTATACTCTGGGTGTAGTTAATTCATGTTAATCTTAACTTATAACTCCAGTTTTAAATGAAAAAAATTAATGTTAAATAGGGTCTTTGGTTTGACATCTTGTAAGAGTAGACGCACATCAAGATAGAAGCACATTGTGGCTTCTGCATAAAATTGGATATTGACGCGGAAATATTGAGAAACACACGTTTTAAATGGGGAAGCAAACATGCATAAAGTCTCACACTATTGTTATATTTTCTTTCATTTGATTGTCTTCAACTTATGATACTAAAGTTTTGACTAGAATCTATCTTTTTGTGACAGATTTTAGAAAAGTGCAGTATTTATCATTTACAATTTTGTGATATACTTGTCCTACATCTACTGCAGTTCTCCTCCCTTGGCTCTTTAGATGAAAAATGGATGGCTGAGCTGGCATCATCAATGTCAGCAGGTCTCTCTGAAGACAAAACACCTCTTGGTATGGGGGAGCCTCAAATCATATGGCCTACCGTAGAAGATGTCAGATGCTCTTTAGAGGTAAAGTATGTAGATGTTGGGGATGTATTTTTTACTTTCTGAGAAAAAAAAAAAGAAGGAAATTACCTTGGGTTTGCATTTCATGTTCAATTTAAATGTTATTTTAGAGAGTAATCAAATATCGGTTGATAATTTGATGTCACATGCGTAGTCTATTTGTATCGGGTCAAGAACCTTTGACTTTTTGATGCATGCTTAATAATTCTCTTTAATACTTATAAAAACAAATCTGGATCATTTTCTACCTCTGTTTCACTTACGAACAGTGTTGTCAAATTACCGCCATGGCGGAATGGCGGGGCGCTTTTGGGGGAAAACGCCATAAAATGGCGGTGGCGGGGTGGGTTCTGCGTGGAGGCCTACGGCGGTGGCCACGGCGCCCATGACGGGACAAAGCGGTTTTCGTTAAAAAAAAAAAAAGGGTATGGGCCTATAGCCGTATCCGGTTCAGGGGTTAAAACCCTAATAGGTCACCGAGAAAGAGAAGATATCATGACTTCTCTGAAGCCTCTGTTTCAGTGCCCTTCACCAGCGCTTGTCTCCGACGACGGCAATGCACAACGGCGACCTTCTCTGGCAACAGCAACCACCATCTCCGACGAGTTTCTGTTTTCCTGTTTTCTTCTTTTTTTTTTTGTTCTGTTTTGTTTTTTTAGCTTTCATTTCTTGTTCTTATCTCCTCCAGCCACCACGTTCTCTCTTTTTTTTTTTTAATTTCTTCTTGCTGAGCTGCTGTTCTCCATTTACTTTAATTTCTTTAAATTTCTCCGTTATCTGAAATCTGAATCCCTGCTAAGTGGTGGCTGTTTTCTATTCTCTTAAATTTCTCTGTTCTCTGTTTTGTTCTATTCTCTACAGTAGTGCTGTGCTGCTGTTTTGTTAGGCATTTATGACTTTGTTCCTGTGAAAATTGTGATGTTTTTATTGATATCTACTGTTTTTTAGTGTGATATAGCTGATGTCTTTTTAGTTTTTTTTATAATTACTGTTTTTTATTATTTTTTAATATCTACTGTTTTTTAGTATTTATATGTATATATATATATGTTTTTTTTTTGTCCGCCATGGCTTCCGCCATTTGCCGCCACGCCATCCGCCATATGTATATGGCGGATTTTGGGCTCGCTGCCATGCTCCGCCATCCGCCATTAACAACACTGCTTAGGAATGAGAATAGGCATTGGGCAGGGTGCCTAATATCCAGACCTGGACATAGGTTGCACCGGTAATATATAGAAGCCCTAGATATTACCAGCTTAATTCCTGAATAGTTAGACCTGCACCCATTTACTCAGTTCCTATTTATATAGGTGAAAAATCTGAACTTTTTAGTTTGGTGTTCTACATGTAAAATGAAGACAAGAGCTCAAAAGTTAGAATTATTAGAAATTATGGCACAATATAGGAAATTGGCAATGCTTTTTAAATAATATTAGTTATTAGAACAACAAAGCCTTGTTCCACTAGGTGAGGAAATAATAATAATAATTATATATAAAAAATCTATTAATATATATGTATGGGACAGCCTGAATAGCATAAAGCCCAGACCCTTGTAGATATTTCCTGAGGTACTTGTTGGTTCTGGGACCAATGTTTATCCTCTTCTACTTTCACCAGAGGCTATCTTTTGGTGCTAACTGATAAATAATACTAGTGTTAATGTTTATTTAAATTTATTTCTGACTACTCTCCTTAATTATTATCTTCTCTCATGCTTGTTAATGTGAACTTTTGTTTTATATTGTTGTCTTTTTTTTATTTTTTTATTTTTTCATTTAGGTGTGTTTCATAACTGAATTTCTAAGTGCAACTTTCTAGACAACTTTTTTGTCTTCTATTTGTTCTGTAGGGCTATGCAGCTGGAAATGCAATTCCAAGTCCCCTAAAGAATGTGGAGAAAGCATTTTTGAAAAAGTATTGGGCAAAATGGAAAGCAGACCATACTGGTCGCTGGTAAGTATATTTTTATTGTACAACGGATGCTATACCAGGACTTATTAATGTTTCCTTTTACATTAAAACCCCTTTAGCCTGCCAATTATTTTAAATTTTTAGCATTTATTTTATTCACGTTCTCTTGGAATTATAATAATTATACAATTTTATTTTTTTTTGCAACCGGTTTATTGAATTTGAATCTAGAAATTGACTGCTTTTATGAGGAATTTTTGCTTTACTGCTTGTGGTATAACCTTTTCTCCTTTCCATGGAAAGTATTACTTGGACCCCTCCCCCCCTTCCTTTCCTAACTTGGCACCAGGAAAGGATTATTAACAAGTCATGATTGTCTCCTAGCCTCATTGAAGGTTGGTTTATCTAAAACCCTGGAAGGCAAAGTAGAAAACTTGGCACTCCTTGGCTATTTTGAATATGCCTCACAAATTTTTATTGGAGATATATGCAAATCTGCCTCACAAATTTTTATTGGACAAAAATGCAAATTTGTCTCACCAATTATACCTATGTTTGTGCTATGTTTCAGCCGTGCTATGCCACATATAAAGACTTTCGCTCGTTATAATAATCAGAGTCTTGCGTAAGAGCTCCATCAGACCTATTATATGCACTTCAGCTTTTTATGTTTGTTGAATTTTTTGGTCATATACTGCACTGCTAAGTCATGCTATAGATAGTTAACTGTGGAAACACCCTCTTCCCAAATAGTTGGTTCTTGTTAACTTCGGCAAATCTTAGCAAAGCTGCCTGGGGAGCTCTCCAGAAGAATAATACTCAGTTGATGATTCGTTCGTATGAGGTACGCCATGTCTGGCTGTTTGCTGATCTTATCTGACAGCTCAGACCCAAGAATTGTTGAGCTTTGTTTATTTTCAAACCTTGTCCAATGACATACAAGAATCTAAAGATTCGAAGAAGAGTGTTTTCTCTGATTATTGTTAATTTGTTTCTTATTATATTTGGGGCATTTGCTGTCAAATACGTTTTATCCTGTTCTCCAGAGGTTGCACTAAAAAATATTTATACACATTTCCTTTCAGTTGGGAGTGCTGTTTCAACCATCATTATTCAAACGACGTGGATCTGTATTTTCCTGTACCAGTAATGTTACACAATCTGAGGTAGCCGACACATCCTTGCTCTTTGATGGTGTTTAATTAATGCTTGACATGATTTAACTTCAAATGGTGAGGGAGAAGGAAGGACCTTCCGATCACCTCCCTAACCATGGGAATGGGAAAAAGACTCATGCTAACAAACCAAGAATTACAGGATAAATGCCCAGCCCTAGAAACTTCTGAAATGAAGAAAACAAAACTAGTAACCCTAACTGGGATGACAAGGGAGAGTATGCATTCATCTTCTGAAGTTATTATACCATTACCTTTGCCTTACGAGCTCCCTCCCTTGCCTTATACTTCCCAAGGTCATGTTCTGTCACTCAGCTGTTTCTCGTATATTTAAGTGGCTTGACTCTTGTCACGTGAAACGTGTCTTCTAATTATCATTTCCCCTCTGCAGATGTCCCCTGGTCTTGGGACCGGCAATATAAAAAGAAAGATGTCTATGGTCAACTTTGGCCGCGGATGTGAGCATATCAACACTGATGGCATTCGTAGCGTACATATCAATTGGACTCCTCTCCTTTGTGGATAATGGCACGATTGTTTTTGCAACCTGAGCTTCCTTGTGCATGTATATGTATGTCTTACATGGGACGAAGGTGTCTCATTTTCATTCCATTCTTTTTCTATTCTTGTCAGAAAAGTCAGGCTTAACTTTTGTTTTGGAGTGAAATGTACCAACGATTAAATGTTACTTATTTTTGTTCAAGAGGATTTAATTTGTTTCAAATTATTTTTCATAAAGGTATTGAAACCTCTTTTGGTAGATTCGAACCTTGTTTCCTAATGTACTACATGAAGCTTTGACTGTTGTTCCTTTAATATCCTTTGTTATATATACTATACTATATGCATATTCAATATTATATTACTTTAAAAAGTTAATATACAATAATTTTATGAGAAAATAGTAGTCAATTTGCTTTTACTAATCGAACATTAAATCCATCCCAATTTATTCTTCAATTTTACTTTTATCAACAACAGATACTTCAAAATTTAATTCTATCCCAATTAATTATTAAACTTACTTTTTTTACAAATAACTCTTTCTTATGTTGGATTTAAATTATCAACAGTAGAGATACTATAACAAGCCTCTTGTTTTAAATCTAATACAATTATCCTAACATTTCATAAACATTTATCACGGTAGTATTCGCATGCTTTCAATATAAAAAAGACGGATCTTAAGATGCATTTTTTCAGTTAATTTTGTGCAAGTATATACCAAACTAAACAACCACAGATTTATTTTTACGCAAAATGCATATATTCATTTTATATCAATTAACATATGCCTAGCACATGATTTTAAAATTTAGCGGACCATACTTGATGCAATTGCAAATGCACATTACCTTTTCTATGGAAGTTCTACCATACCAAAATACTTGCCATGATTGGGCCGTCTCCAAGTAAAAAACCCATCCCAATTCTTCGAATCCCTTGCCCTCTTGTAAATAATTAACTCCATAAACAACGCTCACCCATGTCATATTGACATTGCTGACCAAACCAGCATCCCCGCCGTGCATGAAACCAAGTATGGCAGGTATTAAATTTCAAAGCGCATGAAGTTGATATTAAACATGCAGGTATTAATGGAGTACAAAGTTGTTCACAACATCATAAAAAAAAACACCAAATTTATTCGAAGGATCAACAGTACACAGACGGCAAGTTCTGAAATTTGAAGAGAGCATCATAGAAAGAGGAGCAACAGCATTAAAAACCACCACGAAGACGGAGGACAAGGTGAAGCGTGGACTCCTTCTGGATGTTGTAGTCAGCAAGGGTGCGCCCATCCTCAAGCTGCTTCCCAGCAAAAATCAACCTCTGCTGGTCTGGGGGAATGCCCTCCTTGTCCTGAATCTTAGCCTTTACGTTGTCAATGGTGTCTGAGCTCTCCACCTCAAGGGTGATTGTTTTTCCGGTGAGGGTCTTCACGAATATCTGCATGCCACCACGGAGACGGAGGACCAGGTGGAGGGTGGACTCCTTCTGGATGTTGTAGTCGGCGAGGGTGCGCCCATCCTCCAGTTGCTTCCCGGCGAAGATAAGACGCTGCTGGTCTGGTGGGATCCCTTCCTTGTCCTGAATCTTCGCCTTCACGTTGTCAATGGTGTCCGAACTCTCCACTTCGAGAGTTATCGTTTTCCCGGTCAGGGTCTTAACGAAGATTTGCATCTGCACCATCATCACCCAACAGATACATCAAAATCGAACCACCACACACAAAATAATAATCAAAAAAAAAAAAACTGAGAATCTTAATTAGAATAATCGACAAATTTAGGGCAAATGAAACTCGAGGTCAAAATCAAAAACTCGTAGCCTGAATTTTCAAGAACGTGTAAAAAAAATTTCATCATCGTCTTTAAAAAACAGGTGTGAAGAAGCTAAATCAAGAGCGATACGATTCATGTTTGCAGAATCATAAACAGTTACCGTAAAATTAAAACCCAAACAGAATCATAAACAGTTGCCGTAAAAATTAAAACCCTAATAGAATCATAGACATCTCAAATCTTAGAAAATTCAAGAAAAAAAAAAATTCAAAACCTCACAGGCTTCATTGGGAAAATCAAGAGAACGTGGAAAGGTGAAAGACAGGAGGAAGTAGATACCTTGAAGGCTTTCGACGAATTGAAATCAAAATAGTAGAGATTGAAATGGGAATGGAGGAAACCAGGGTGTGAGGTCTCTTTTATAGGAAATGTTGAGATGACCGACTTGGCTACGGTGACAGAGAGAGCATGACCTCTTTGCCAATCACGTTCCGACGCGTGTATGGACGAGCGGGACACGGCAACCTTTAGAACGACGTTGACATTAAGAATCCGTTGGTTACGTTAGCGCTCCCGTGACGGAGTCAATGTACCTAGACGCTCTTCACTTTCGGCTCTTAGTCACCGCCAGTTGATCGTTATGACGGCGTTATTACTGCTATTTCATTGTTAGTACTTTGTAGGTGTTTATTTATTTATTTATTTATTATTATTATTATTGTTATTGTTCTTATTATTATTCTTATTGAAGTTATTATTTTTTAAATTTCTGAAAAGAATTAATTTTAATTTCTGACTTTTAAGATATTAATTTTAGTCTTTATATTTTTTTAAATATCCAAACTTTGATCTTTACACAAGAAGAAAAAGTGCTAACTTGAAAGTAATAAAGTTTGATAGTTTTAAAAATTATAGAGACGAAAAATATTAGATTTAAAAGTTAAGAATAAAAACATAAATTTAGAACTTTTTCAGAAACTAACAATACTATTAACCTTTATTATTATTATTATTATTATCATTATTATTATTGTTATTGGTAACAGGTATATACTATTTTAAATACATTTTTTATTATGAATAAATATTTATTACAAATCATAAAATTATATAAGTATTATTATTTATTTAAATAGTATTTATTTATAATTTTTAATAATTTTTAATTAATAATAAAAATATATTAAAAGAAATGTGTTGTAAAATATATGATGTTGGTATTTTTTTTTCTTATTTTTTTCCATCTCCGGGTGTATTAGTTGAGCCCACCGGTCGCTTTGCATAAGTTGGCAATGGTAATTGGCAAGTGGGCTTCCATCTTTCAAAATTATAGGTTTAATTACTTTTTTAGTCTCTATAGTTACACATAATTTTTCTTTTGGTTCCTATAGTTATAAATAATCCCTTTTAGTTCTTATTGTTGCAACCGGGATCACGACAAGACCGCGGAAAAGAAGTAAAATTAGAGGAGCTACCACCAAAGTTTATTAAGAAAAACTTTGGAAAAACCTTTTAAAAAAATAGTCTTTGAAGCCAAATATGAGTTTGGGAGTCAATTACACGTAGGGAAGGTGTTAGCACCTTACGATGTCATAAAGACGGTTATCCTTAATTAAATGTGTAAAATTAAGATAGCTTCAAAAATATTTATTTTACCCCTAAAGAAAATTTTATTTATTTACAAATTTTATTATTTATTTATCAAAAGAAATTTAATTACGAAAAGAATATTTTGTTTTTGAAAAGAAATTAATTTTATTGTTTTTGAGATTGACAGAAATGGGCCTCTGCTCTTAAGTATCCTTTGGTGCAATGAAGAACTCAAACTGATGTAGTTCTTTGGGTAGAAAATCGTTTTGTGGGTTGATGTTTTTTAGTTTTGTGTTGCTAAATCTGACACCACCAAGTTATACCGCTCAAATGTGTCGAATTTATTTAATGACCAAATAAGAAGTACTTCCAAAGTGGTCATATTTAAAATTTATGATTATTTGTTTTTTTTCATATATTTTATATGAAAAAAATATTTTAACTTTAGTTTTTTTAAAAGGCTTCAATAACCAATTAAGAAGTATATCCAAAATGGTTATTGTTTTACCTTTTAAGATTTTCATAATAGTCAAATAGGAAGTGTATCCAAAATGACTATTATTAAATCTCTTTAAATTAATTAAAATATATTTATTGCTTACCCCTTTTTTTTTAAATGTATTATTAAAAAATGATAATCAAATAATGATTGTTATTTAAACTTATTAATTAATCATATACTAAAATAATATTCAATTACGGAAGGTCGTATTATATTAGCAAACAAAATTACAAGCAAGAATTAACACTCCTCCCTTAATTGTTATAAATGGGCTCTACGTGTAAAGGCCAAGAAAAAAGGGAAAAAATGACACATGGGTGAAACCCATATTTGCTTACTGGTTTAGGGTCCATTTGGCAAGAAAGAAAGAAATAGGTAAGAAATAAAGTGGAAAGAAATAGAGAAAAGACAAATAGATGAATAGAAATAAGTGAAAAATAGATGTGTTTGGTTTAAGTGAAATAGGTGAGAAATAGGAAAGAGAGAAACAGAAAAATTAATAAAAGAATCGAGTCACAGGACCAATAGTCAACTATTGTATGTTCATAGTTTTCAATAGTCGATTATTGCACTTTGTGGCAGTTTAAAACTGCCACAAAATGTTAAGAACTGTCAAAAATTGACACTTTCTAGCGATTTTTAACCCCTGGAAAGAAAACCACCACAAATTGTTGTGATGCAGCTCTTCTCTCCACATTTTTGCGTATTTCAATGTGGAAATAAAAAGTAGTAGGGCCCACCTTGATTTTCTCACAATTTCTTTCCTCTCCCTCCTACCAAACAATCACACACAGTAATTTCTTACCTATTTCTCACATCTCTCTCCCATTTCTCATTCATTTTCTTCTTACCAAATAAGGGGTTAGAGTACAACCAGCATTTATGCCTCAGTCCATTTCATTGTTGCAGATGGGTTTGGGGGCATGTTGGGCAAAAATGATACAAACTCATCAGAGACGCACTAGCGACATGGCGAAGGTGGCCTCAAGACGGAAGCGTTGACGAGCTTGACACCTTAAAGAGCTTGGACGAAGATGTGGGTGGAGACGATGGCGTTGACGTCGACATTAGAGTGTCAGAGGATGATGATGACCTCCATAGACTTGATGCCATCGGTAATCAAAACCAAAACCTTGTGATTGCTGGCCATGAGTGTGGTCGAAGAGCGAGAGAGTGGGGGAGTTAAGAAGGAGAAACGATTATTGTTGAATTTGGGTTTAAAGGTGAGAGGAAGAAGAGTCTTAGGAATCTGATTCTGGTTTCAAAAGCATAAGGGCATTAGGGTGAGAATGCTGATTCTGGTTTGCATTGCAGAGAGGCACAAGGAATAATGAAGATCGCAAAAGCTTTATGGTAACACAAGAGAAGTTTGCGCTAGGACGGGAGGAACAAGGGAAAGAGGTTGCTAGAAAGTTTTAATGATTTTCATTATTTTTCTTTTTGAATATATGACATGGATATGTATTTTGGGTCAATGGGATGATGAATGCTTATTTATGCCATAGGATCTAGAATTCGTAAGATGAAGATCTATTTGTCTTGTTTTTGCTTATTATTTTTTGCAATAATCTGGGATTATTGTGGGGATAGTGTGTATCTCAATCTCTGAGAGGTATTGTGAAGGAAATCGTGATTCGTGTGTGAATATGTAGCTATGTATGTTCGTGAATGGAATGAAAAAGGAAACCAACTCAATGTAAGTGGTGGGTAACTGTATCATGTAACATCTTGTGTTTTCTTAATGCATGGTTAAGTGTTTTAATAACTAAAAAGTGGAAATTTGATATCTAATCTAGGTGATTAAAAGAAATAAATGAATTGTTGTTATGTATGGTTTGTTGTATATAATGATGGTTGTGTGTTGTTTGTTTAAAATTTGGGTTTGAATTTAGGAAACTTGAGATATGTGCTTGAGCCAATAAGGGTGTGTTGTGAGTGTGATTTTGGGTTTTAAGAGAAAAATAATTGAGTTATATCAGTTTTGAGATAAGGGGAGTAGTTTGGTGAGATTTGGGCCTCAGTTGGCTAAAAGTCTATGTAAGAGCTTCGAGAGGTCGAGTATAAAAGGAGGAGAGGAGGGAAGAGTTCCTCATTCTCTCATTTTCTCCCTTTCTCATCTCTTCATTCTCTTGTCATCTCTCTTTAAGATTTCTTGAGTTTGTGAGGGTATAAAGGAGTTGTAAGCTTAATTTAGCGATTGTGGTGAAAGAAGGAACAAATCTGTGGAAGATTTGGCTTAAGACACTAAATCCTCAAAGAACCTAAATTCAAATTCGGAGAATTTTAGAGGTAAGGGAAGCTTACTTTTGGTTGATTTTGTGGTTGTGGATGTTGATATGTTGATTTAATGCTTTGGAATAGGTTGATTTTTATGAATAATTGTGTGTTTGTGGTTCTTGAAAGAAAATGGGTTTGGAAAAGGGATTTTGAAATCTGTGGATGATTTGTGGAAGAAATTGTTATGTAATCGGTTAGAAAAGTATTAGAAGTAGTTAAAATTGTTTTGTTATGCTTGTTGTTGATTGATTTGGTCAAAAATGGGTGTTAGTGAGTGATTTGTGAAGAAAACGATTGAAAATCGCATCTAGCGATGGATTCTGTCGCTTAGTGACGGAAATGTTCGCTCAGCGACGGATTTTGCAATCAATGAAAGTCTGTCACTCGCTTAGCAACGGAATTCGCATTCAGCGAAAAAAATAGAATTTTTTTTACTTTCTTATTATTTTTGTTGGTTGTTGATGACTTTATTGACTCCTATGAATGTCAAATGTATATTTTAAGATAATTGGATGTTCAAATGCCTTTCTAAACTAGCTTTTTGGTTATTCTTTATTATTGTTGGAGATTTGTTTGATAAGTTGTAAATGTCTCGCTGAGCGAAACATATGTTCGTTGAGCAAGAATTCTACCTGAGACTTGGCTGCTCTCTAGAATTGAGTTTGCCGAGCGAGACTTATACTCGCTAAGCAAGAACTTTCGAAAGGGAGAGTGTGCTCTATGTATGAAAGGTACTCACTGAGCGAGCATATGTATCATTGAGCGAGCGTGTAATTATGTTTTGTTGTGTGAGAATTTGTAAGAAAATGGTAGTTAGGCGAACGGTTACCTAAGTAGGAACCTCCACTAGTTGTAGAGTGTTGTGATAATGAGATGTCTTACCTGTTGACCATGCAAGAGGTCGAATTAAGCATGCATGGGGTTGATTTGGGGTTGATGGTGATTGTTGGACCACGAGTGGTGTTGAGTAGGCCACATGGTGATATGTTGATACATATATATATATGATATGATGATTGTTGTGGTGATACATGCATTTGCATGCATATGTTGTTGGCTGAGGTTGTATGGGCCTCAAGCCATTGTGGTATGATGGTGTGATATATATATATGAATGTTTGTGGTTGAGTTGATTGTTGTGGTGATACATGCATTTGCATGCATATGTTGGCTAAGATTATGTGGGCCTCAAGCCGTGTGTGGGTAGGCATATAAGGTGGATGGTGAGCAGAGTTGGAACTCAGATGGGTCTCCAACCTAGTGCCTGGATAAGAAGTGGGGTCTGAAAGCTGAGCCTTGGGGATGAGTGGATGGGTAATCCCGCAAGGGGCCAAGGCAGTGCAGGCCTTGTGTCGCAATATACCACCACCCACATACACTTATCCTGATAACCATAAGCTTATCCAACTGATCAAAGTTTTGGCAATCCCTGAATGGTGCTTAGAAGGCCATGATAAGGGGTAAGACCTGACTGATCACCCGGAATGTAGAAATCTCTTGAGAGTCATGTCATTCATACATTGACATATGGGGTTGACAACATGATGTGTTGTGTTGCATTGTATGTAGACACATTTTTTTGATGATTTGGATTTCCATCTTGGTATGTTGATGGTGTGAGAATATGAATTGTATATATTATGTTGGTTTTTGTTTCGTAAGCTTACCCTTGCCTTGTTTTATTGTTGGTTGAATGTTTTGTTGCTGTTGTTGTGTTGCTGTGACAGTAATGATCACGTTAATTTGGTGTGGGAGCAGAGGGTGAAGCTTCTGTAGATCCAACATCCCACAATTGAGGCATGAAGGTCTCCATGGTGATGGTAGAAGGCCCTTTTTGGGTGGAGCTCTCATGGAAGCTCTTTTCTTTGTGTTTTCGATGCATACGTTATATAGTTGACCAGCTGTAAGGAATTTTTACTATATATCTCTCGTGGATTTGTATATAAATGAATTTATATGTTGCATTGTTCTATATCATATATGTATGTTTTACATATAGAATGATGATGGGATGATATTTAATATAAATAACTGAATATCTTAATAGAGTATGAGGATGTAGGTAGTACTATAGCGACAAAGGGTCATTACATATCACATTCGCACTGCATTTGCAATTTTGAAGGATGAATAATTGCAATCAATATAATTGCAATCAATGTAGATTAGAATGGAGAGAGTTCGATCACAATAAGCGTACATATATATATATATATATATATATATATATATATATTCAATTTCAGCAATAAGTACAGAATAGCAGCATCACACTTAAACAAAGCAAGCATTGAAGTAAAAATTCTACATGGTTATTGCTAGATAACAAAGTGTTAAGAGGTATGGGAAAACCTTAGTAGCTTCACTCGCTAAGTCAGTATACCCTTCCTTTAATTCCATAGCATCCCTCTCTTTTTCTCTTTTTTGTGATATTCAGACGTGAGAGCCCCTAAGCTAGTAGACACAGAAGTGAAATTTTTTTGTGAGTGAGAGTTTGTGAGAAATGTGTATTCCTAGAAAAAATGTCTTAATGCCCTATTTATAGACATTTGGTCTTTCAAACTTGCTCTGCAAGCTATTATAACTTGCTTTAAAAGTTTTCTCTAAAATTTCTTTTGTTTATGTTTTTTTCTCTTTTTTTCTTTTACAAAATTGGGCCAAGGCCCACCAGCCCAAAACCTTTTTATTTATATAATTTTTTTTTATTTTGTTACTGGGCCATAATTGCTAGCCTAAACTTTATTTTTAGTAATTTTTCTTTCTCTCATTTTCATTTATGAGCTTAAAATAGAATGACCCAATATTATCATTATTATTATATTTTTCTTCTATATTTACTTTTGTTATTTTTCTAATTACCCAGATAAAATTAATATTCACACTTATACATGCACTTTTGATATCGATATGGGCTCTGCCGTCAAGTATGTCTTAACTCTGTGAAGTAAAATCATCACACAATAAAAATTGGCGGTGTAAAACCGCCACAAATTGACATTTTTTGGTCTTTTTTATTCAATTTGTAGCGATTTAAAACGGCAAGGACTAAATTGATATCGAAAGTGTATGTTTAGAAATTAAAACGGATTATTTCTAACTATAGGGACCAAAATTTTTTTTGTGCAACTATAAGAACAAAAAGGTAACTAAACCAAAAATATATTTAAAAACAATTAAGTGGGCTTTTGAAGGTTTTATCATTGTCGACTTCACTTTCCATTAAACGATAGCTGAGATCGCTTCATTTTCAACATCTTATTATTACAGACTCATTTTCCATTAAACTTCATACTAGTCATAGTGTGTATTTGGATTGTCGTTTCACAAACACCAAACTTCTGTTCACATTTTCAAAGCTAAAAACGGAAAAATAACAATATTGGTAAATTGGAAAAAGAAGAAGAGTTGTGTTCAACCCAATATTTTTTCAAACACACCCATAGTCATGTAGCTGTGTGTTGCAAGGATTATTATACATATTTTTTAAGTAATATAAAATTTTCATCCTCAAAAATTAAATATTTTTATTTAGATTATATTTTATTAGATGTAATAAATTATTTATATGTCAAATTAAATATTATTAGATGGGATTTGCTAACATACATGTACTTGTTTTTTAGTTGGAGTACATTAACAAGTTATAACTACAATGTATCTTAAAATACACGCATGGTATAACTTACTAACTTATTCCAACTAAAAAACAAGTGAGTGTACATTAGCAAATACTTGTGGGGTTTGCTAATGTACACACACTTGTTTTTTAGTTGGAGTACATTATCAAGTTATAACTACAATATATCTTAAAATATACCTACAGTGTAGCTTGCTAATGTAACTTTAACTAAAAAATAAATGAATATACCTTAGCAAATCGCTTATTAGATTAATTAATTAAAAAATAACTTTTATTTTTAAAATTGAAGATCATATCATTATCAGAGTTTTTTAAATTTTTGTAAAGCAAATAATTAGTTGATTAAATTAGTTAATTAAATGATTAAATGCTCTTTCTAAATTTATTTCATTAAATTAATAAATTATCTCGTACGAATAAGCATATATTATTATTTTTGTAAAATAGCATTAGATTTCTAATCATTATCCTCTGAAGTAGGAGACCTGTAAGAAACCAAAAAAAAAAGATTTCTAATAATTATAAATAACAAAGTATACATTGATGAAAAAATAAACTATGCATTGTAAAATAGTTTTATACTGACATTTAATCACAAACCACCATGTGGGTTAGGTTTATTGACTTTTGCAATAACTATCTTAAAAGTATTACCAATGGTGATTTTTGATTAGTTAATTGTGTAAAACTTTTTTACACTGACAGTATATAGCCATTAAACTCTACATTGATTAGATTACTTGAAAGTATATTAATTATAAGATAATAATAATTATACTGATTGTTTAAACTTGTAGATATTGTATTAGTAGAATTAAACCAATAAAGTCTCGCATAATTGGTATATATCTGGCCTTCTTTAGCATGTTGGCAAATGTTTAATTTCTAGTCTTGTGTAAAAACTTCATTGAAAGGGGCAAAACTTATTTTGGTGACATATACACCTTAAAGGAATTAATTTTTAACAATTGGTTGGGAGATATCTTTGGTGCATACACACAAAAACAAAAGTAATGCAAAACGTAGTGTTTGCATGTATAAGGCACCCAAGATTAAAAACACTGATCATGAACTAAAGTTTTGTAATATATGAAAATTTGAATAAGATTACTTTTATAACATTGTATGACTCCTTTTTTTGTTACGTAAAACTCTTCTTTTTAAGTCTTTTGTATCATCTTAATAGCTAAAATGTAAAATTTGTAAAATCCAAGCAAACCTCAAAATGTCAAATATTAAAAGAATTATAAAAAAAAATCCTAAGAAAATAATAAAGATAGAAACATATTTAGAAAAATAAGAGAAAGAAAATAAAAAGAAATAAACTCAAGAAAAGATAAATTAGATAATAATGCAAGAAAGAAGGGGAAAAAAGAACAAAAATTTGGATAATTTCTAACAAGCTTCACTCATAATCATAGAAGTGAAAACGCAAGTTGCAACTCAAGTGTTTCAACAAGTTAACTTGGGATGCAATTATTTCTGTTCAATGTGTTGACTAATGATAGACATTTGGTGTTATTTATAATAATGAGAAATGTTTTTTTTTTTTAGGAATGAGAAATGTTTTTTTAATAATATCTTCTCATAACATATTTCATGAGAAAGAAAGAGATAAGAAAAAAAAATGTGGAATAAGACGATAATGTGATTGACAAAAATGAAAAAAACTCATTAAAAAGGTGTATTACAGTTAGCACATTATCAACTGTTTCTGATAAGGTGTTATAAAAAATTTGAGAATAAGTTATCTTATAACAATAGTGTATGCTGATAGAAAAAAAATACAAAAGCAGAATATTAAGGCAATTTATCAGCAAAGAACAACAGCACAAGGTAGCATGGAATTTTAGAATAAAACAAAGTAGTAATAACAAACAATAAAGCAAACAAAGAGTGAATTAAATTCAAAAGATGAGTATAGAGTAGCCTAGGTTGAAGCATGCAAAGCGTTATCCTTAGAGAGAAAACGCCCCCACTGCACTAGTAATTAAAATTGATGCGCTCCTCTCCCAAAATACGTCAACCCGCTAGATCAATCGTGTGCAGCGAAGGACCCCTGAACCAATGAACACCAATGCTCCAAAGTGTTTTTAGTTGTAGTAAATAAATAAAATTTCTGCATGCTGTGTGTTCTACGTATTTTTCCTTTAATTGGCTGGGATATATATCAACAAAAATGGTAGCTATAACGTGCCTCTCCAATAGTAATGTGCACCCAAAAAATAAGGCATTGCTCAATGTGCAGGAGAAGTAAAAGAAATACTTGGTGAAAGACCTAAAGTGGGGGGCTAAAGGAACATCAAAAACAAAAAACGTAAACTTTTTTTTTTAAACCGATTAAAAAACTCTTTTTAATTTAAATTTTAAATTACAAATAAATAAATATTTATCAACATTCCCCCACTAATTTAAAATTTAAACAAATTAAAAAAAATATTAAAATTAAGTAAAAAACTAAACATCTTTTGTGGAGCATAGGATATTATATTTTCAATACAAGAAACCTTCCAGGTTTAAGCCTTATACTTAGTGTATATGAACTTCCACCTGAGGAAATATAGAGACTTGATTGTCTTGAGCTACATCCCCTTTAACTAGGCTTTAGAACATAACACATACAATATAGGTGTTCATTTGAGTTCTAATCAGTGGTTGCGCATTACGGCCTTGCGCATGAATCTTGTTTCGTGAGTGTCATTTAGAGACTTGCACAGTGGCAACCCCACCACCACACTCACTAGGTGAACCCTCCCAAGGGTGGTCTGTGACCCCCACCCCTACAACTATTGTCATCGGGTCCATTAAGAGGTATTTTAAATTAAACACAATAAAATATATATGTAAATACCTCAACTTTATTATAGCCACAGTTTAGAGTACACCTCGTCATAGGAATGGGACATGCAACAATTTTGCAAAATAAAATGGTGTACCTTAGTCAACAACAACTTCGTTATTATCCATTGAACTCCATTCATGGGATCGTCATTCCTTTGGAGACAGGTGTACATTGTTGCAACTAGTTAATGGGTTTTAGTCCCATTCCCCTCGACAATTCAAGAACTTGTTGACGCGTCAACCCTTTTGTGAACAGATTCGCAAGATTGTTTTCAGACCTGACAAAGTCAAGAGAAATAACACTATGAGATATAAAATTTCTAATAGACTTGTGTCTTATTCTCAAGTGTCTTCTTTTTTCATTAAAGTTCTTGCTAGTAACTTTAGCAATAGCAACTTGACTGTCACAATGCATAGAGATAGGAGGTATAGGTTTATTGACCAATGGCAAATCACATAGAAGATTTTTAAGAAATTCAGCTCCACTACTAGCAATATCTAAGGCAATTATTTCAGCTTCAATAGTAAAACGAGAAATAATATATTATTTTACAGATTTCCAAGATACTGCACCTCTAGCTAAAGTAAACACATAACCACTAGTTGATTTTGTTTCCTCTGAATCATAAATCCAATTTGCATCACTAAAGCCTTCAATAACAGCAAGATAATGAAAGTAGTGAATGCCATAATTAATAGTTCCTTTAAGGTATTTAAATATCCTTTCTAGTGCTATCCAATGTGAATGATCAGGATTATAAGTATATCTTCCTAATCTACTAACCGCATATGCAATATCAGGTCTAGAGTAATTTGTCAAATGTAACAAACAACCAATAATTTGAGAATATTTAAGAGGAGAAATGCCTTCACCCGTATTTTTCTTCAACTTTACACTAGAGTCAAAGGGTGTAGAAACAGGTTTCACATCAAAATAATTAAACTTTAATAATTTTTCAACATAATGTGATTGTGTCAAAATAATGCCATCATGATTCTTTATTAATTTAATGCCCAGAATAACATTAATAGGACCAAGATCCTTCATTTCAAAGTTGCTAGACAAGAAAGACTTTACATCATTTATAACATGCAAATTACTACCAAATATTAGAATATCATCCACACAGAGACATAGAATAATACACAAATTATCATTAAGTTGTTTCATATAAACACATTTATCACTATTATTAAACTGAAACCCATATGATAAAACAATTTGGTCAAACTTTTCATGCCATTGTTTTGGTGCTTGTTTCAAACCATATAGAGACTTAACAAGCTTACAAACTTTCTTTTCCATTCTAGGCTTTATAAAACCTTCAAGTTGATTCATATAAATTTATTCTTCCAAGTCACCATTTAAAAAAGCAATTTTGACATCCATTTGGTGTATTTCTAAATTAAAAACACAAGCAAGTGCAATTAAAACTCTAATAGTAGTAACTTTAGAAACAAGAGAATATGTATCAAAGAAATCTATGCCTTCTACTTGTTTACAACCAATAACAACAAGCCTTGCCTTAAATTTTTCTATAGATCCATCAGTTCATAGTTTTTTTTTTTTTTTTTTTCTGAAAAACCCATTTACAACCTATACTTTTACAACCAGGGGGAAGATAAGTTAAAAACCAAGTTTTATTTGCTTTAAGAGAATTCATTTCGTCAATAATGGCTTCTTTCCAAAAAGGTGCATCAACGGACCTCATGGCCTTACTATAAGTTTTGGGATCATCTTCTAACAAATAGGAACAAAAATTAGGACCAAAATCCTTAGCCTTTCTAGGTCTTTTGCTTTTTCTAAGTTCAGGTTCAACATTATTATTAGTGTTACTACTAGAAGGTAAAACAAAACTAGAAGCATCACAAACAAATTTAGAAAACTTATTCTTCAAAGGAAAAACATTTTCAAAGAAAACAACATCTCTAGATTTCATAATTGTATTATTAGAAATTTCAGCAACTTCAGAATTAATAACCAAAAACCTAAAAGTAGTACTATGCAAAGAATAACCAAGAAAAACACAATCAACAGTCTTAGGTCCAATTTTTCTTTTCTTGTTAACAGAAATGTTCACCTTTGTAAGATACCCCCACACTTTAAGATATTTCAAATTTGGTTTTCTATTTTTCCATAGTTCATAAGGGATTTTATTTGAATTTTTGTAGGGAATTCTATTAAGAATATGACATGCAATATATAAAGCTTCACCCCATAGATTATTAGGCAAACCAGAACTAATAAGCATAGCATTTATCATATCTAGCAAAGTGTATTTTTTCTTTCAGCTATACCATTAGATTGAGGAGCATAAGGTGGAGTAACTTCATGAATAATTCCAAGTGATTCAAAAAATTCACCCATTTCGTTAGAAGCATATTCCCTACCTCTATCAGAATGAAGGATTTTAATTTTCTTTTCTAATTGATTTTCTACCTCTGCTTTGTATATTTTGAATTTATCAAATAACTCACTTTTATGAATGATTAAGAACACATGGAAATATTTTGAGAAGTCATCAATAAAAGTGACAAAATGCCTTTTTCCACCATGAGTTAACACACCATTGCTATCATATATATCACTATGAATAAGTTCAAGCAAACAAGTTTCCTTTTGTATAGAATTTTGAAAAGGTTTTCTAGGTTGTTTAGCTTGAACACAAACTTCACATTTTTGTTTTAATTCAATAGATGATTTAGGAATAAGATCAAGAGTCATCATTCGTCTAATAGAATTCAAATTAACATGCCCAAGTTTACCATGCCAAGTATCACAACATTCAACATTTGAAATGGATGAAGAAGAACAACTAGAATTTTTATTAATGAAAGACGACATGAGATTAAGTTTAAACAAACCATCAAACATGTAACCTTTGCCAACAAAAGGACCATGTCTAGAAATTACAACTCTATTAGACTCAAAAACAACCTTAAAACCTTGCTGGACCAACATGGAAGTACTAATTAAAATTGTCCTAATATTAGAAACATGAAAAACTTCATCTAACAAGAGACGGTTCCCAGATGACAATTCTAACTCTACCCGGCCTAGACCATGAACGCATGCTAAGCTCGCATTCCCCATGCTCACAGTACATGTGCCACATTCCTTATACGAAAAAAAGAGTTTTTTTATCAACATACACATGAACATTAGCTCTAGAGTCAATCCACCAATCATTTGAGTTATAAATAAAATTTAATTCTAGGCTAGTGACATGATACCTGTCAGATGGAGAATCAAAGCTAGGATTAGCAGTAATAACATTAGCCTGAGGCTGAGAAGATTTTTGACCAGAACTAGATGCAATCTCTTTAGGTTGACGACGACGTAGAAAACAATCTTTAGCAAGATGATTAGTTCGCCCACAAACAAAGCAAAAGGACTCATTCTCTTGAATTTTACCCTTTGGCCTATTGTTATTATTAAATGCATTGTTTTTATTCTTACAGAAATGACAGTTTTTACCAAACTTGTTTTTGTTAAAACCAATTTTTTGAAAGACTTAGGCTTAGGCTTATTAGCATTCTCCACTAAATGAGCCTTAGCCTGAAACTGAGGTTTTTGAAAAACCTTTTGTGAAAGACGATGTTTATCTTCAATACGCAAAGAAACCAACAAGTCATCAAGAGTAAAATAATCAGGTTTATGTTTTAGGCTTCTAGCAAATTCAGACCAAGAAGGAGGCAATTTAAAAATCAAGAGACTAACAAGCATAATGTCAGGCAAAACAATTTCTTTCATCTTCATGTCATAAACAATATTTTCAAATTCATGAACTTGGTTTGAAATAGATTTTCCATCTTCCATTTGAAAATAAACCATTCTTTCATAAGAGTATCGTCTTAAACCTTTTTTATCAGAACCATATTTGAGTTTAAGAGCATCCCATAACTCCAAGGTAGTTTTAGTGTGACAAAAGATTTTATAAACATTATCAGACAGAGCACTCAAAATACGATCATGACACAAAATATCTTTGTCATTAGAAACATCAACAGAAGAACTACTTTGAACCAAATCATCAGAAGACTTCTCAGAACTTTTTTCAGATTTTGCATTCAAAATAACAGAAAATAAACCCAATTCAGTGAGTTACAACTTCATTTGTTGTTGCCAGCAAAAGAAATTCTCACCATTAAATTTTTCAAGCTTACTAGACAAAGACTTCAACAAATCCATTGCAAACATATTGTTAATGGAAAGATTTATTTTTTTTAATCGCTTTTCTCTCTAAGATTGATAGAAAAAAAAATACAGAAGCAGAATATTAAGGCAATTTATCAACAAAGAACAGCAGTGTAACGCCCGACCGCTTTCAGGATGAGCGACTGTCCCCACAAACCAACACAAGACTTTTCAGCGTGCTTTGTCCTCACTCACACACTTCCTGGAAAACTTCCCAGGAGGTCACCCATCCCTAAATTGCTCCAAGTCAAGCATGCTTAACTGTGGAGTTCTTAAGTGATAGGCTACCGAAAAGTAGATGCATCTTGTTGGTATAGGTAATACTTATTAATTCCTTTAAGCTATCCTCAACTGTACAGTCCCATACCCGCACAACCTCTAGATCCTTCTCATTCGGGTGTGTATTCGATTCAGTCATGTATCCCTCTCGCTGGAAGCCTGCCAGGAGCCGCTCATTGTCCGTGCCTAATCTCTTTTGCACCGACGATCACTCCCCGCCCTCGTCAGCGCCCGGGATGTTACATGCCCACTATTTAATTTTAAATATAATTCATATTAATTTAGTTATTAAGTTTAAGTAAATAAAAATGTGTGTAAAATTTTTCTAGTTTTAAAAGAAATTCCAAACTTAACAGAATTTAGAAATGGTAATAAAATATGAAAGATATATACATATATTTCATAAAATTGTACATCATGGTTTGAGTAATACATAACAGTCAGAAAACAAAAGTACATCGAAATATATATACTACCTAGCCCACTATAATCTACCCTATCCCTTATACAAAAAGAAAATACTATAGGTCTTCAGGTCCTCCCCCGTTGAGATGTTCTCTATCTCATACTCAGCATCACGGAGCGTTAATGTCGTCTTCAATAATCACGACCAATCATACACAAGAAAATAATGGAGTGAGGTGTTTTGTTCTAAAATCACTTTTACATGTGCGGTAGGAAATCTACCATAAAACAAAGATAAAACACAACTGACAACACAAGAGATCCTAAGGTTCATTCTAAGTTGTATCCGACTACCCTTGACTAGGTTTGGATCCATACTTCCCATTAGTGGGTAATAGTTCTCAACAGAACCTGGGAAGTGACTGGGAGTACATATACCTCTCTCAACACCATCACATGGTACAGTCCTCGTCATTATTGAGGAACAAAATAACAATTTTGGATATCCATTTATAGAGGTATACTCTCAAACTAATCTTGAAATGCTGAGCAGTTATCGGGATTATCGAGTTTGGTCAGGCAAATATCTCGGCTCAAGGGCGCTACCCTGGCCATTAGGACTTTCACCACTTGATGCCTACCCCCAAGACCTCCGC
Organism: Spatholobus suberectus; assembly: GCA_004329165.1. Classification (NCBI taxonomy): domain Eukaryota; kingdom Viridiplantae; phylum Streptophyta; class Magnoliopsida; order Fabales; family Fabaceae; genus Spatholobus; species Spatholobus suberectus. The sequence continues at coordinate 93,292,190 of CM014730.1, read as the reverse complement.
AAGTGGGTCCCTGCCTTTCATTCCTCAGCGTACCAAACTGTGGCTTCCCTAGCAGGGTGCCATGCCACTACATGTCACTTGTTTTACATTACTCACTAAACTGTTAATTCCTAACTTCTCAAGTAGAGGTTTCCTTGGTCTCATTTAATTTGAGCACCAGTAAAATCAACATTTCTGTCTTATTTTGCAGAAATTGCACAATACCAAAATTTTAACAGAATAACGACATAGCAATTATAGTATAATTACTAAAATTTTGGCAGAATAACAACTAAATAAATACATTTTAATTTTCTAAAATTAAGCAGAGTAACAGCTTAGCAAGTGCATTTTAATTTTCTAAAATTGAATAGAATAACAGCTTAGCAAGTATAATTTAATAATTTAAATTTGAGCAGAGTAACAATTTAGTAATTATGATTTAATAATATAAATTTGGGCAGAGTAACAACTTAGCAAAAATTAAAGTTTAACATTAAACAATAATAACAATAATAAAACTTAAGCCTAAACGGGTTTAGGTGAAAACCCTTCCTACTAACATGCAAAGTGATAGTAATTTAGAACCAACCCCACTCCCCCCATTACCTCTAAGATAGTTGATGAAGAGGATGGAATTGTTGGTGCAAAGCTTCTAGGAGGAGAAATTCTATTAGTTGAAAACTAGCAAAATTTTAACATAAAAACTAGATAAAAAATTATTTGAGAGAGAAAACTTTAGAAAGAGAAGTTCTCTAGCTTGGGAGAGGAAAGGATGAGTGAAAATCTGAAAACTTTGAGGCCTATTTATAGAAGAAGAAGGGGGGTTAGGTGTCCAAATATTTACATCATCCATTATGTTACTATTATGTCATAAATCCAATTTTTATTTATTTTTAATCCAATTTAGGGACACATATCTCAAATAGGTGGTGAATCACCTATTTTAGGGTTGGGGACGTGCTCCATCAGCTGTCCCAAGCCTCCATGTGTCAAATTTTATCTGTAGGTGAATTAACCGGTATCGATAAAAACGCCTAAACTTCAAAAATTAGCTTTTAATATCAAAATAATGTATTTTAATGCAAAACTGGACAAATACATTATTTTTCATCAAAAATAAATTTCTAATAATAAATTTTAATTTTATTAATTTATTTCAAATTATATGTATTTATTTTGTATTTTTAAGCTAGAAAATTCATAGAAAATCCATTTTAATTCAATAAATACCAAAATTTGTATCAAAATTATAAAATTAAATATTTTACCCATAATTAAACAAAAATTACCATTTTCACCCTTTTTGAATGTCAAACTAGTACTGGCTGGCTTCTTAGACACGTAGGGGCGTTTTGGTCATTTTACACAGAAATTCCAAAAAATTCCCAAAATTATATTTTAATATATATGAAATAATTCCAAGCTCAAATTGACATTTTAATGTCAATTGAATCTTTTCCTCATGTCAGTTCTTAATGTTGAGGAATAGGGACAAAATTGTCATTTTCTAATTTTTCCGGGCTCCGGCTCGGAAAAATTATTAAAAATCATGATTAAATAGCTTTTGAAATTTTGAACAAAATGGTGGGAGTCAGAATTTCAAAATCTCTTTCCGATTTTTCAGAATTGTATTGCCAAATATATATAAAAAAATAGTGGAAGAATTGAAATAGGATTATTATATTTTTCACTACTTTTCTCTCAAAATAAATTTTATAATGAGAGATACTTAATATAAAATTTTCAAAATATTTTGAGGTCAAAAAGTCTCCGGTTGGTTCCCACAGTCAACCAGGGGTATTTTTGTCATTTTACAAAAGTTATCTCAATAAATTCTAGAAAAATTTATAAAATTATTATTAATTGTTCTAAATACATTGATGACTTAAAATTTTTTCTTAAACATACAGAATAATTTAATATACAAAAGTAGGGGTGTTACAAGCAGCACAAGGTAGCATGGAATTTTAGAATAAAACAAAGTGAGTAATAACAAACAATAAAGCAAACAAAGAGTGAATTAAATTCAGAAGATGAATATAGAGTAACCTGGGTTGAAGCACGCAAAGTCCTATCTTTAGAGAGAAAACGCCTACACTGCACTGGTAATGAAAATTGATGCGCTCTTCTCCCAAGATACGTCAACTCGCTAGATCAATCGTGTGCAGCGAAGGACCCCCAAACCAATGAACACCAATGCTCCAAAGTGTTTTTAGTTGCAGTAAATAAAAAAAAATTATGTATGTTGTGTGTGTTCTATGTATTTTTCCTTCAACTGGCTGGGATATATATCAACAAAAACGGTAGCTATAACGTGCCTTTCCAATAGTAACGTGTACCAAAAAAATAAGGCATTGCTCAATGTGCAGGAGAAGTAAAAGAAAGACTTGGTCAAAGACTCAAAGTGGGGGGCTAACGGAACAGCAAAAACAAAAAACATAAACTTTTTTTTTAAACCGATTAAAAAACTCTTTTTAATTTAAATTTTAAATTACAAATAAATAAATATTTATCAACATGGAATTATTCATGAATGACAAAAATTAAGGCAATTTATCAGTAAAGAACAGCAGCACAAGATAGCATGGAGTTTTAGAATAAAACAAAGTGAGTAATAACAAACAATAAAACAACCAAAGAGTGAATTAAATTCAGAAAATGAGTATAGAGTAGCCTGGGTTGAAGCATGCAAAGCGTTATCCTTAGAGAGAAAACGTCTCCACTGCACTAGTAATAAAAATTGATGCGCTCCTTTCCCAAGATACGTCAACCCGCTGGATCAATCGTGTGGAACGAAGGACTCCTGAACTAATGAACACCAATGCTCCAAAAAAAGGTTATTTTTCAATAGCAGCAAATAGCACTATTTTTTCTTTTATATACGTATGTATCGTTCTGTGTCTGTATTCTCAAAATGCAGGGATATATAAAAAAAAATAGCTATTACGTGCAGCCCCCAACAGTTAACGTGAACCAAAATTAAAGGAATGACTACCAACATATAGGAGAAGTAAAATTAATTGACTTGGTCAAAGACCCAAAAAAGGGGGACTAACATGAAAAAGAAAACATTCATTCATTTATTTTTATTTTATTTTTAAAACTGATTCAGTAAAAACTTTTTTTAATTTAAATTTTAAATTACAAATAGATAAATATTTGTCAACATTCCCCCACTAATTTAAAATTTAAACAAATAAAAAAATGTGATTGACAAAAATGAAAAAAACTCATTAAAAAGGTGTATTACAGTTAGCATATTATCAATTATTTCTAATAAGGTGTTATAAAAAATCTGAGAATAAGTTATCTTATAACAATATTGTATGCATGCCTTTAACCATGCTTTTGTAGAGGGACCATGATCCTCTACAGTTGAAAAAGAATTGCACACAGTGCATTATAAATCCAACAGCTGATTTTTTATTTGAGTTGATAAATATATTTTATTATGGAAGAAAAAAGAATGCAAAAGGGCAAGATACTGTACGACTTTATAAAACTAATCCGGGCCATTTGCAGAAAGGCCAATAGCCCAATACCCAATTGGAAGACCGAGTGAATTATAATTCAACATTTGCAAAAGGGTTATAACATAACAAACTCAAATGAATTATGTATACATACTTTAAATACTTCCATAACAAAATGGGCTAATGGCATACGAATTGCTCATTCCACTATTCCTTGTGAAACTTAAGGCAGCTTCTTAAAAGAAGATATGGCAAAAAATGCATATTCTATTGAAACTTCAAAGAATAACGTTTTTTTTTCGGGTTATTTTAATCCCACGGGCTGAGTGAACACTCCTCTGGAAGGGTTGGATACCGCTCAAAATCCTTGCAATATTCATAGATGACGAGGTTCCTCTGAACCCAAGCATAATCCATTTTCTGATCATCTGAGAGGTGCCAAGCAGCATGATCCCACCAATTTTTGGTTGTGGTTGAGACACATTTAGGATATGGGTCTTCCCATTGGCAACCATCCACACTGAAGTCCTTGTACGATGACACAAACGGAGCCAATTTCTAGTTTGTCTTCTCGAGTCCACCTCTTGTGGCCCAATCATCGACATTCCAAATGTTGGAGAACAAGTACATGGGCTTCTCATTCGAGAAAAAATTGTTTGGTTTCCCAATGTTTTTGAACACCCTCATGGGAACTCTGTCCACAAAAAACCTGTTTGCAATTCACATAATTGAGTCAACACTTTGAATTAGCATTGCTCAAATGAATATTTTGCTCATTCTCCTTCGAAGAATAATAATAAGAAAGAACTTACACTATCTGGTGGTTGTTCCAGAGGATGGAATAGGGGTGAAAGTCCTCAGTGGGGTCGAACCATAGCATGTGCCTCATCTCACGGCCACCAGTCCCATTCTTGTACACATTTGTCTGAATCAAGTAAGGCTCCCCTGTTCTGTTTCCCAAGAACTCAAAATCAAGCTCATCTCTTTCTGGCCCTGCACCATTTTCCGGGCACATCTGCCATAATTTCCCACGTTTCTCAATCTCTCGGCAATAGAGGAATTCATCAAAGAGGCACATTTACTCTTATATATTAATACATGTTTATACACTTACATAATAAGCTGTCATGACACCAGCAGAGTCACCTCCCACCAACTTTAGCTTCATACTGAACCACCCAAATCTGTAACGCTGCTTTGTTTGAAACGCACATCCTGTCAAACAGTGAATAATTTAGAAGTCCTATCAAATTGAATGCTGATATGGATTAAGTACAAGGAGAATACTTAAGTATTAAGTATTACATTAAGTATGTCAGGGGCAATGTCTTAAGTATCACATTAAGTTTTTTTCTAATCAATGTGAAGCTCATAACATTGTCACCTTTAAGAATCAATGCTCATAAAGGCTTCATATTATCACACTAACCTAATGATAAACATTTGCCGATCCCTTTGTCCTTTTTTTTTTGCATCAATAGTTTCACTCACTTATTTAGTGCATTTTATCTTAATTCAGTCTATAAATAGTTATTTTCCTAATTCAACTCGCAATGAAAACATTAATATTATAACTTCACCATAAAAGGAAAACTCAACCTAAGAATCTAGTTTGTCAAGTGAGAGAGTCTCATATTTTAAATATCGCATTAAGTTTCCTAATCAACCTTACACTCATAACAAATGCTAACAACTAGACTCTTTTTTTTCTTTTTTCTGTTCATGCGCTAACAACTAGACTCATATCCAACAAAATGGACATAATAAAAATGTCATTGATTTGGCACCTGTGTCGTTGTCCAGGGAGAGATACCAGATTTGCCCATCTTTGGAGGTAGTAAAATGGTCCTCAGACCACATTATGCTGAAATTATCTTCGAAAGATCCCTTGGATGTAGCTGCTTCATATGAAGGGCAGGAAACAGCTAGGACAGCTGCTAGGAGAAGAATCACGAGCGATGAAGAAGGCATTGCATCCATTCCGATTGGGACGAGAATTTGGACTCAGAATGGAGGTGGTGGATCTCTAAAAGTAGACGGTGATGTTCATTAAATGATCAGAATTTGAACATGATCTTGGCACTTCCAGTTGGAATACCATACGCTGCCTTTATTCTTTTTGGACTAAAGCTGACATTTACTTGTTTATTAATTATTCTGCTTGTCCTGAATGTACAAAATTGCCCATTTATGAGTTGCCCCACCCCAGATGCCCTTTTTTCTATTCTCAAAGGAGTACTGTCACAGGAGTTGTAAAGAAAAATGTTTTGCTAATAATATAAATTAATAAATATAATTTTTTATTGAAAATTATGGTAGAGTTACATTAGAAATGATTAAATACATAATTTAGTATTTATATGTGTCATGAATTTTTAATTTGGTCCTTATACATAAAAATTTATTAAATTGGTCTCTATATGTGCAAAATGTTGCCGGTTTGGTCCTTGTCGTCATGACGCTGTTTACGCATTCTTAATTTGGTCTCCACATATATAACGTATTCTTAATTTGGTCCCTATACGTGTAACACATCCTTAATTTGGTCCCTATAAGAATTAAGAATGTTCTACATGTATAGGGACTAAATTAAGAATGTGCTACATGTATGAGAACCAAATTAAGAATACGTAAACAACATCATTGATACGTTGCATTTTACATCATTTATGCATAGCATCTCACTTAAAATATATTATATATCTTTGCATTTAGGACTTAATTGTAGAATATTTTCATTGCTTTTCCTTTCTTTTTGAAACTTGTTATGTGTTTGGTATTTTCTTGTTGTAGGAGTCGATATCATGGACTTGGAAGGACTAAAGGTAAAGGTTAGAAGCATTTGGAGGTAGTAGGACTTGAGCCAACAGCTTTGGAGACCCGACACACAAATTGCAAGCACCCTTTGGTGGTCCAAAGGAGTTCACCTCCGTGAACTCCTGTTCACGCCTGTGAGCTTCTTTGGCTCATGATTTTTATGTTGAGGGCAGAGGAGTTCACCCCTATGAACTCAACACGACAGGATTTACTCTTTGTCGTGTTTTTCGCATGTAACTTAGGTATGAACCCTTTTTAGCCCTTTTATTTATAGAGGTTTAGAAATTAGGAATGGTACTTAAGATATAAAGGATTGAACTGAGAGGCAAGGGCCAGGAGATCATCTTTTTCTCTATCTTTTCTGGTTTGATGTTCTTCTTTTTTGGTTTTTGCTTTGTCTTTATGACTATTTGTGAGTAGTTCTTCTCTATTCTAACATTGGGTGTAGCCCTATGAACTTCTTAATGAATTAATTTTTGTAATAGTTGTATGAATCTTGTTCTCCTCTTGATTCCTTCTTTATTATTTATCTCTATGCAAAATGATTAAACCTGCTTTTTACATAATTTTAGGGGTTTGGGGAAGTACTGAAAGTAGAACCCAAACACCAAAACCATAGGAAAGAGACTTAGGTCTAAATCATGAAAGTAGGTGAAACCTTTAGGAAATTAATTGAATTAACAAAGAGCACAATGAGTTTAATTAAACACGACCATCACGAAAGTAGATGGATAATTTGATTAAACACCTCTTCGTATCTTGAAAGGAAACGAAGGATACCTTAGGTTAATTCACCCTCAATGAGAACTGGTAGAAGCACAACGGTGATGAAATTAATCTATTAAGTTTCATAATGTGAACCCTAATCCCAGAAGTTTTTAATTCTTGAATTTCCCCAATTTTTAATTACTTGTTTTTTCCTGAATTTACTTGCAATTTCTCTTCACTGACTCAACATTTATTTAAATTATTTCCTTTTGTTTAATTATTATTGAATTGCGATAATTAAGAAGCCTACACGCGGTCCCTGTGGATTCAATATTATTACTTGATGACAACCATGCACTTGCAGTTTTTGCTCACCAGTCATGACGGCAGAAACTAAATCTATAACGTTTTGCAAATATAGGGACCGATTTAAAAAGTTTTTACGTGTAGGGACTAAATTAAGAATTTATGACATGTACAGTGACTAAATTATATGTTTAACCCATTAGAAATTATGTGGGAGTGTGTTAATAATATATTTTTATTAAAAAAAATATTTTTAATTCTTTAATTTGTATTCTGAAAGTACTTGTTAACATTTTTTTGTTATAAAAATAATACATAATTTTTACTTTTTATCTGTTCAATTAAAAATATTATTTATTTTGATTATTTATATTTTAAGAGTTTAAGATAATGTTAATTATTATTTTTTAATTGTACATGTAATTAATTTTTAAATATTTTATATATTATCTTAAGAAATTAAAAATAATTTTAATATAAATAACACTATTAATTACATTTCCTAATTTATATATTATCTTTTAAAATAATTAGGTAAGAGGGAGACAGTATATAAATGGAAAAAGTGTAAGTGCAGTTTTTTATGTGCTTTTGGTGCTGCTGTCCATTCAAAATTAAAGTTTCACTTTGGTAATCTATATCGATCTTTAATGCATGCAAATTATTAAGGTAAAATTCTAATTTTGATTAGAGAACAACACCAAAAACATCCAAGAAACTACATTTAAGTTTTGTCCTATATAAATTTGGGTCTTGCTAACCAATGCCCTAAAGACACTGGCTAAAGAATTCAAAATGAAATTTTTTTATTAAAAATTACATTAGAAATGCATTGAAAATCACAATAAATATACATCAATGAATTTTTTTGATGAAAACTTTTTATTTTTTATTTCTTAAACAGTGCCTTAAGTGTGCCTATAAATTTAAGCATCTTATTGGAATACTATAAAATCCTACTATTCTTAAAAGTTTAGTATTCCTAAATATACACGAATATTTAAAAGTTGAATGCATGCATGGGAAAGTTGAGCAAAGATCAATCAATCAGCAATAAGAGCCTGAGAGGGAACGCAGAAACGACAAGGACATGTTAGTCAATTACGAAATTCAATAATGCAATCTTAAAAAAAATAAAATCAAATTCTTAAAATAAATGTTGGGCCGACAGCCAGGCTACATTGCAATGGCTTTACAGGTTTACTCCACCATAATTACAGGAAAAATATTTTTTTAACAATAAAAGTGAGATAATTTTTATTTTTTATTTTTGTAAGAATATTTTTAAAATATTTATATATAATACAAATAAAATTATTATATATAATATTAATTTAATTATTTGATGTTCAAATAATAAAATTATAACTAAATCTCTTCGTTTGTTTGAGAACATGACTAATCTATTTGATGTCTTATTATCACAATACAAAGTTTCTTACATTTGATTTACTGGACAACTAGATAATCACAGGGTACAGGGAAATAATTAGATTTTGTTTTATTTAAGTGTTTGTATAATTGTGAATAAAGTTTTTTATATGTTGTTTGAAACTATAACGTTTTCTAAAATTTATTATTATTATTTTCCGTTAAAAGTTATAATTTTTTATATAATAGTTAATAAAAAACTAAATATATATTTTTTAAATATAAAGAGTACAAATGAATCAAATTTAAATAAAAACTAAAATTAAAAATATTATATTTTTAGAAATTAAAAAAATAAGTTTAAATCAAACTATATGAAAGCTTTTTTTTTTCGCTCTAATACATTTATATATTCTATTAAACGCTTTATAACAATATCTGGAGATTTATATCCCCCTTTTGGATATTTAACCATTGTTTAACAAGTTGCTTTAGCAATCACAGTCAAAAAGTAAAAGAATGCTCGCATCTATGAGTATTTGCTTAACAAAATTGAACTTAATTAATCCATCATACAACGGCTATTACGGAAAGTAGTGAGAAACGAGGCTTGCTGTTGTTACCGATGAAGAAGATTATGAATGTAAATGAAGATGACCAACATACCTATAACACTTAGCCCAATAAAAAAGGATAAGATGCTATGGGGGAATCAATGTTTTGCTCAATTAGCGAGACGATGCATGTGATAGCATGCTGAGGTACTTTTTTAAATAATAAAACGCAACACATATTAATATGGGCGTTCACGGACGGGTAACGTGATCCCAACCCGACTCAAATACATTTATTTGAATTTTGGTACTGTTTGAGTTGAACTGATCCGATTTGTTCAAATTCAATGCTCTCTTATTCAAGGCAAATTCTACCGTGGACTATCAAATAGGTAGTTCACCGGTGAATCACTAATTTAAACCGTTATATATATGAATAAAAAAAATTAATGGTTAAGATTTGTTGATCTAATTACAATCTCAACCGTTAATTTTTTTTATTCATATATCTAACGGTTTAAATTAGTGGTCCATCGGTGAACCATTTGATGCGGTGGTTCACTGTAGAAGCCGCCCTGATTCAAATAACACGTTTTCAATTTTAAATTTGTCAATTTGATGACCTAATTCGTTGACATGACACTTTCTTTTATAGTTATTATTATTATTTTTTGGTAGAAGTCGCAAATATCTTTCACGGAAAATAATTTTGCTCAAGTCATGTAGAATCATTATAGGTAGCAAAGTTCTTCTTACGAGTATTTACCGCAACTATATACCCAGCTTAAACTTGAAACCAGTGATTAAGCTGAAACAACCCCATATTAATTGATCTATGCACTCGGTGATATTTATTTATTATTATTTACATTTTTTAGAAAATTTAAAATAATATTTAAATTTGACTCGTTATTGTTCAGGTTGATTTGAGTTTTTAAATTTGTTATTGATTGGCTTAGTTTGATTCAAATTGGACAAGAAAAATGCACAAATCTAACATGATCCAAACCGAAGTATTTCAATCAATTTGGATAACTAGTTTAGTCAAACTCTACCTAAATTGACGCGTGTACCCCCCTACATATTAATGATTTTTTTTTTTAAAAAACTTATATTATTTTTTGTTTGAATTTTTTTAATTTGAAATTAATTATGCCCTTATAATTTATTTTTCTACCATGTTATAGGTGTAAAATATTTACTGGCTTTACCGATAATTAATCTCTACTAAAAAACTTGGTTGGTCACCTTTAACAATATCTCTTCTTCGAATTACGTTTTTTTATTTATAAGATTCGAACTTGAGACATTATTTAAAAGTTTTGATCTCAGCCTTATTTGGATCAACATAATGTTGGTAATTATGCTTTCATAATTAAGCGTGTGTTCCTTTTTTATGAACGAGAAATCCTAATGAATCTAAAGAAAACAAAATAATAATTTTTTAAGATTTTACATAAATAAAAGTTGTGATAATTAAATTTAATTCAACAGGTTATGATTTGTGCCCGCATATAAATTGATTCAATTGGGAATATAAAGTCACATAAATATCTTGTGGGGAAAATGAATAGATTGAATTAGATTTAATTTTTTTATTATATGGATTGTATTAAATTTTCATGTTTTTTATATTTTTATTTTAAACACCTAATCTTATTCGTAAAATAGAAATCTGAACACAACTAGATGAAGTATTATTTTGGTATTTTTGTAATCTTTATTTTTTTAAAAGAAAATAGGCTATGCATTGATAGTGTAAAATAGTTTTATATTGTCATCCAATCACAAACTACCGTGTATGGCAAGTTTGTTGACTTTTACAATAACTATCTTAAAAGTCATAATAATTTGTGATTAGTTAACAATGTAAAAGTTTACATTAACAGTACATGACCATTAATTATTATTTTTAATGCAATTATAGTTCTTTTTGTTTTCACATTTTTACTTATTTCTCATAGCTTCATTTTTTTTTATTTTCTCTGTGAGGGTTCTGAAAGAATGACACTGGAGCATTTGTTATATACGTTATGGGAAGATGCCCGTCTCTTTAACATATGTGGTGGCCCAAATCAAACTGTTCATGTTAAGTATCCTAACCCTAAATTTAGTTAGCGTCTCACACTCTGTTCCCATTGGTTGAACGGTGGCAATGGATGAATTTCATGCTGCACTGGTTGAACGGTGAGGAAGGTGATCAGGGGAGCACGAATCAGTGGCCGATTGTGATTCAACACTGCCGTGCACAGGATATTGGATCCGCTTGTTATAACTTTTTTTCGTAAAAGAGTTAATTTTTTTTGAAAATTATATATTTGTTTTAATTTTTCAAAACTGAAAAAATCTAAAATCTGATTAAAAGTAGAAGTTATTTTGAATATCTTTTCATAAAATCATGTACTTTTTTAAAACGTATTGTTTTATAATTGTAAACAAATATAAATTGACTTTTATTTTTTTTAAAATGTCTAAAAATAATCACACTATACTCCCAATTAAAACTAACAGTTGAAATTACTCACATTTACAGGATATTTCTACCAATTAAACATGATCAAAGAAAATATATATATATACGTGTTGAATGAAAAATTTCTTTTGCCTATAAGTCGACGTTGATTAAATAGTTGTATACACTAATGTAAATGCTTGTGTGAGCTGAACAATAATCGAAAGTTATTTAGCAATTAGCATAGTTCAGAACAATCACATGATTTCTCATAAAAAAAATAAATCACATGAGGAATGATTACTATATATGAGTACTTTCACTTGAAAAATGACCAATGAGATGAACTGATGGTGTCTGTTGTTACATCTCAATACAGTATCCTCCACCGTGAAAAGATCAAGACTCAAGAGTATTTGACATAATTTTTTTAAAAGAAAAATTAACAATTACAAAATATAATTTAAAATATTTTTTATTAATATCTCTTACTAAAATTATGTATATATCAAATTAATATCTTATATAGAAATACAAATATATTTATAAAGTTAATATTCTTTAAAATACATGTTTCTATAAATTAGAATGATATAAGATATTTGTAAATATGAACTTATTTAAATATATATATACATATATATATATATATATATATATATATATATATATATATTCATAATTATTTATATACATTTTTTGTAAATATTATCTACATATCTACTAACATATATTTTTATAAAATTAAAAAATAATAAAAAATATATTAAAGTTCATAATAATATAAAAATTCATAAATTATAAGTTTAATATCAAGCCATGAGTTATTATAGTAGTTTAGATAATTATAATGTCAAGTTCATGTACCAGTCTTTTGTTAGTTTTTAATTCTTTTATAGTATGATAAAGAAACGGCGAAGGTGGGGTGCAATGAACAACAAGTGGACAAATTAAGGTGCAATTGAATATAGCCGTCTGTGCAATAATGGCTTCTACTTTCTCTTTATTATATAAAAAAGCACTTGTTTTAAGAGTTTAATAGTGATTTACTGTCAGTATAAAATTTTTTACACTGTTCATTAATTAAAATTCATCGTTGGTATAATATTTAAAATATTTATTATAAAAGTCAACAAACTTACAATAAATTGTGGTTTGTGATTTAATAATAATGTAAAAGTACCTATTTTCTGTTGTTCTAATTATGACTCATGCAAATATAGAGAAACGAAAGATATATATATATATATATTGTCAGGCGGAAAGTGTAACGGCACATGCCATTGTTTGGAGCTTATTATAAATTATGAAGGAGTAGATCAAAAGAAAAAAAATTATGAAGGAGTGATATACAATTAAGATTTAAATATATATTTTGTCTTTAAAAATATGATGTTTTCTTGAGAGTTTATTTTTTTATTTTTAATTCTTATATTTTTATTGCATCAAGTATTTTTTTTATTTTTTAAATATTATTGTTCAAATTTAGCCAATCTCAAATTTAAACTAATTTTTAAATTTTAATAAATCATATCATATTAATAAACACGAATCAATATATGAGACTGATAAAAATATGACTTAAATATGTTTTTAGTTTCTCAAATTTGGGATAAGTTTGTTTCTGGTCCTCTAAATTTAAAGTTAATTTTTTTAGTTCTTATAATTTTAAAAAATAAACATATTTTAGTTTTGCTCAAACATTGTTAGTGAATTTGCCATACAAAACCCATTTATTAATATTCTTGTTAGTGAAAATATCACATTAAACTCAATTGATACTGCACACTTGACTCAATCTGCCATGATAATGATATTGTAGGTGGTCATGAGGGACTCAAACAAATTTTTTTCAAATTAGAGGGACTAAAAAAAATAATTTTAAATCTAGAGGACCAAAAATAAATTTACCTCAAATTTAAAAGACTAAAAATATATTTAAACTTAAAAATATTTAATTTCAACAAAGTGACAAATCACAATTCGAAATCTCCTTAGAAAAAGTGTTCATTTTTAATGTCGGTATCACAAATAATATTATTTCCTATAAAAAAATACCTGTGTAAATCAAAATAAAATAATAAACATAAAATTAATGTCTTAATTCGAATAATTTATTTTCTTATTTATTTATTTCCTTCTAATAAAATAAAATCTTTCTTGTTTACAGAGAAGACATTTTTGCCATACTTCTTTTCTTAAAATATACAATTTCATTATTGTTTAATAATATTAATATTTTATCTCTTATATATTTTATTTTTACCTAAATTTAAAATATATATGTAATTCATAAAAAGTTGCTAGTATCATATGGAAAACATTAATCAAATCGCTTGAATCCTTGGATTCCTCTGCCTATGTATTATTGAATGGATATCGAGTATTTGTTAATAAATAATGTCCTGTGGAATCCAGTAAGTCGAAAGAGAAAGAAAATCGGGACATTATAGACGCTACAGGCGTACAACCTGAAAATTTTTTTTTGGTACATGTACAACCTGTAATTGATATTATAGTGAATAACAAGTGACTATTGACTCTTTAAATTGACTTATTTTAATTTATTTAAAATTAACCAAAGCTTTAGAAATTTTATCCCTACTTTTGTTAGGTCTCTGAGTCATGCTTTTTTTAGTGAAATCTGGAAACAGACGGCGTATTTCCGTCAATAGAAAACTCAAAGTACAATCATTTTTAAATATATCTCATGCGCCCTTTGAAGAATTTTTTGGCCTATAAAAGAACAAGGAAGCAAACACAGATCACCAAGAGCAGCCAGTAACACTCAGAAGTATGGCTACCCAACAATCTCTTTTAGATAAGCCTAGAAAATCTCTATCCAAAATTTTCTGGTCAATCCTCTCTATAGCTGCTGTCATAAGCTTATCAGCCTTTATTGGTTCTTATCTCATCAAACCCACCTCCTTCTTCAACTACCACTCCCCTCACCATGTATGTGACCATGCACTTGATACCACATCCTGCTTAGCACATGTCTCAGAAGTAACTCAGGGTCCCTTCTTGACCACTATAAAAGACCACAAATTCAATTTGCTCCAGTCCTTCCTAATGAAATACACTTCACACATTGAGAGAGCTATGAACACAGTCAATTCTATCAAATTCAGGATCAACAATCCAAGGGAGGAAGCAGCTTTGCGGGACTGTGTGGAGCTGATGGACTTGTCCATGGACAGAGTTTGGGACTCAATGGTGGCTCTAACAAAACAAACCATTGAGTCACAGCAAGATGCACACACATGGCTAAGCAGCGTGCTCACTAACCATGCAACTTGCTTGGATGGGTTAGAGGGGCCAGCTCGGGTCCTTATGGAAGCTGAACTTGAGAACCTGATATCCAGAGCAAGAACATCTCTGGCCATGCTTGTTGCTGTTTTGCCTCCAAAGGTTGAGCAAATCATTGATGATTCACTAAATGGGGACTTTCCCTCGTGGGTGACAAGCAAGGACCGGAGGCTGTTGAAGTCTACGGTTGGGGACATCAAGGCCAATGTTGTGGTAGCTAAGGATGGGAGTGGCAAATTTAAGACGGTGGCTGAAGCTGTGGCATCTGCACCTGACAACGGTAAGACAAGGTACGTTATTTACGTTAAAAAGGGCACATATAAAGAGAATGTTGAAATTGGTAAGAAGAAGACAAACGTGATGCTCGTGGGTGACGGTATGGGTGCAACTGTAATCACCGGCAGCTTGAATTTCGTCGACGGAACAAGCACCTTTAAGACTGCCACCGTTGGTATGGATCTTCCCCAATTCATTATCCGTATTTCTCATTTTTCTCTCCGTCTGCTAGTATCTTTTTACCTAACTACATTTCTATGCATCATTTTAAATTATATTTATAATATTTTAGTTATATATATTCCTATGGGAAATTATATTTATACAGCAAACATATACAAAATTCACAGTTCAGAACAAAATAGAGAAATGTAGAATGCAAAAATTGACGTGATGAAAATAGATAAAAAGAAAAAGGAATGTTGAATAAATTATTATATCTTCATTCATATCTTTCTTTAATGCTTGAATTATGCCAAATTGAGTCCAGCCATTGCATTTTTAATTTTTAATTGTATACAGATCTGCATTTATATTTTAAAATCTGTTTTTTGATCCTTAAGTTGATGACAAAGCGAAAACTAATTATGAAGAGGGCTGCTGAGAGTTAGAGAATCTAGACACAATGTTTTAGTAGTCCAGTACGAAGGAAAAACTAGACAAGTTCAACTATTTCTCTTGTTTCGACAAAAAGAAAAGAAAAAAATTTGTGTACAGTTCATGATTTATAGCTAAAGGGTTTACCAAGATACCAAGGCCTAAAGCAGCCCATTGGTTATGACTTGTAACACTAGGTAACGGATTTTGAAATTTTCAACACTAACGACGTACTTAATAAAACGGCTTTGCAGCTGCTGTGGGCGATGGATTTATAGCCCAGGACATTTGGTTCCAAAACACAGCAGGCCCACAGAAACACCAAGCAGTGGCTCTTCGCGTAGGCGCTGACCAATCCGTCATAAATCGTTGTCGCATTGACGCCTTCCAAGACACTCTCTATGCCCACTCTAACAGGCAGTTCTACCGAGACTCTTTTATCACAGGCACTGTTGACTTCATATTTGGAAACGCAGCTGTTGTGTTCCAAAAGTGCACCCTAGAGGCCCAAAAGCCCATGAGTAACCAGAACAATATGGTCACGGCCCAAGGACGAGAAGATCCAAACCAAAACACAGGAACTTCAATTCAACAATGCAACCTAACACCAAGCTCGGATCTTAAGCCTGTTGTGGGTTCCATCAAAACTTTTCTTGGCCGTCCATGGAAGAAGTACTCCAGAACCGTTGTGATGCAGTCGTCACTGGACAGTCACATTGACCCAACAGGATGGGCAGAGTGGGATGCTCAGAGTAAGGACTTTTTGCAAACGTTGTACTATGGAGAATACATGAATAGCGGACCAGGTGCTGGTACCAGCAAGAGAGTGAATTGGCCTGGTTACCAAATCATTAAAACTGCAGCAGAGGCTAGCAAGTTCACAGTCACACAGCTCATCCAAGGTAATGTTTGGTTGAAGAACACCGGGGTCAACTTCATTGAAGGCCTCTAAATATGGGCTTAGGAGGGCAGACGTGTGCTTGTATCTGATGTGAGAGGTTTTTACAAGAAATAAAATAGAAAATCTTTGCTAAGTGGCGTAGTGAGGTTTGGAAATTTTCGTTCATAGGAAATTTCTATAGCCTTGTAGCTTGTAGGGGCTATGTAACGCATCATATATGTAAAATAAACTTGTCTGTGACTTTCCATGCGTACTTCTTTGCCTTCCTCCAATATTATAATGGGTTGATTTGATGCACCTTGCTGCCCATTGTTTTGGCATGTTTCTACTAATATGGATATTTTATTTTGTGAGCTGTACTCGAATGGGGTATGCATTAGGTACGCTTGGACATATTTATCTGCGAATTCTTTTAGTCTAAGATTAGGGATTTCTTTTTGCTCTTTTTCTTAATTTTTCATTTTAACCTATTTACTCAATTAAACTCATTCGTTTTTACTAGTGAGCTGTGTGCGGAGGGAGTGTTTCTACTCAAACGCTGCCGGGACTATGAGTAAAGAGAGTAACCAAATTAATTGACGACATTACACACAGAGATTGAAGCATTTAACGCACTAATTTGAAATTGTTAATTTCTTTATTAGATAGGTTTTCACAACAATTTACATGTATTTTATTTTACATATATTTTGTTTTGAAATTTGAGTTTAATTATAAAGATTTTTACACTATTATCTAATTAGAAATTACCTTATATATAATTTTTAAAATAATTATTATAAAAATAATAAATTTAACATACATAATAATTTATAGGTTAAATTACTTGGTTCATCCCTAAACTATTTGGAAATTTTCAAGTAGGTCCTTAAACTATTTTTTTTAATTGGGTCTTTGATTATGTGATTTTTTTTTAATTAAGTCCCTAAGGATTTTAAAATAGTCATAAATTGCCATTTTTAGACAATTTTAAATTGCAATCAAAACTAATTTCAGGAACCTACTTTTTAGTTTATAGACCTAATTATAATTTTTTTTAGTTTAAGGACCTACTAAAAAAATTTGCAAAATGTTTATGGACCAACTAAGTAATTTAACCTAATCTGTAATTGAATGAGAGTGTATGTAAAAGACTTTTACTAGTGTATTCCAATTAAATTCTTTGACATTTATGTAATTTATATAATTTTATCATGTTTTATGTTATAAAATTTTAATTTCTTACATATTTTTTTTTTAATTTATATCAATATACATATATCACATATATCATCAAGCATGTGAATCAACTAGCACGAGGTAGTTTCAGCTTAATCAGTACGTGGTCTCGAAATCAAGCCTTTGGGACTCAATTGTTAATTTTTTTTAATTGTATTAATGGATTAGTATTAATCAATAATTAAAATATTATTTAATTATCATTAATTGACAATTAAGAATTTTATTATTATATGTCAGTTATGGAATATTAGAAGACAGGTTTTGTGTTAAGAGTGACCTTATAATGGGTTGGGTCATTCATAGTAAATAGCCTGTTGAGAGATCCCTACCAACTGTTAGAGATTATAAATTTGTTATCCCATTAAGCAAATTTACACCGAGCAAAATCCATAGAAAGTGAGCAGAAAGCTCTCAACTCAGGACTGCGGTTTCTCTCCTCTAAAGAAATTATGATGGATGGATTTTGGAATGAACTCAGGTTAGTATTTTATTCCTCTTTTAATTACATGCTATCAATATCAACATGCTATAATTTGTATCAACATGTATGCTTATCATTATTATTATTATTTCTATCATCAATTGCGTTAAGTACTTGAAGAGAGAACTTTGCCATTGATAGTAATCCTATCTAACTCAAGTAAGACTGTCTTTATGAAAGATGAAAGATGAAAGATACCTGTGGTTTGTATTAAAAAAATTATACTACATATTTTCCATCCGGTCATATCCCCAACTTATATTTGTAACAAATGCTACACGTGTATCTCTGGAAACATACGTTCATGTTTTTTTCTTTAGTTTTCCATAAGTATCATCTTCGGAGACAATAGATTTCACAACTCTAACATGACAGTGGTGTTTTTGTTGTGGTTAATTAGATAGTTTAGAAATATTAGCTGATTTTAACTTATAGAAAAAATTTAATTCATTTTATTTTTAATTTATTTCTTTTATAAGTGTTTATAAAAAAGTTTATCTAAACAAGAGACATGGTGTCCCTCAGTATTATTGACATGCCTTCTATCTCTAAATAGGAAAAAGTGAAAGTAATTTTTTTCTAATTTTCTATTGTTACTTTTTTTACAGAAACTTTTGAATATAAAAAATGAAATAAAAATAATGTATTATTTTTTAATTAGAAATAAAAATAGAGAATAAAATTAAAAAATATTTTTCTCAAATTAAACGACCTCTTAAATTTTAGATCACGTGAGAAGTGCGGTTAATCTGTCATACATTCATTTCCTTGCCAAGCTTGGAGCTAGTGAAACTGAGAAAGTTGTAGTCAATTCGCCCCTCTATGAGAATCATGGTTGGTGGGGTTGTTGAAACAACTTGTTCCGTTGCCATAAAAGCTGGCCTACGATAATTGTGTCCATTTTTAGGATGGTGACTATTTTTCACTGTTTTACGCGTCATTTTTCTACCCCTGTAGATGGAGATACTATTGTCTATCAACATACTATCGTTGGCTCTTTAGGCGGATTCCACCGGGGTTCCTTTTTCCTTTCGTTTTGTAATTCACAAATTTCCCCAATAAAAAAAATCATACTAGTCTAATGATACTGTTATTCTTTTGATTATCTGATCTGGTTAAGGCCGTATATCTTCATGACAGTGATACTCAACTTTAGACATGTGTACATACTACATACATAGTGGGGAAAAACCTGATTGAACTTATCCTACTCTATTATCACATTTTCAATATTAATGATTCATGTTCCTTGTGGATAAGTAAATATCCATACTCCAGTGAGAACAATAGGTAGTTTTCATGCCGCACTGCTTATTATAAAATATCCTCAATTATTCATCGGTTTCATTATTTTAACAAAAGAAATTGATTTCCACTAAATATATATATGATATGCTTATTTTACCAACATGTTGTTGGTCCTAGTATAATTAAACTCAAATTCTTTAAGCAAGGTCTCGAATTTGAGTTTATAAAAAAAATATAGTTAGAAGAAGAGAATTTGCTAAAAGTGATAAATCAAGTTTCTCGGAAAAAATTAGTTATCAACAAAGTTGATGGATATTTTATACCAATAACATGATAATCCAAAAATATTATATACTTTTTTTTTATATACACACATTTTAAAAATACAATCATAAATTAAAAGAATAATTCAATGGTGTACTTGCAAAAGCTCCAACATTCCTCTTCATTTGCATAGTCTTTTCCATTTAATTATATATGTAATTTTACTTTCCCTCTCTCCTTCTTTATTCCAATGTTTAGATAAAAGAACAAAAAAGAATTTAGAAACAAAAACTAGAGAAAAAAGTAAGAATTTTTTTCATATAAAATGTTTTTATTGCAAATGTGAAAATATACAAGTAATTGTTAAAGAAATTATTTTATATAATAATAATAATAATAATAATAATACAAAAAATTGGATGAATAATGATTATTTTTGACAAAAGTAGCTCATAAATTAGTTGAAAAATGAAAAGCTAATTTTTAGTTGAATGTTATTAGTTGAAAATTAAAAGTTGTAAAGTTAACTTATTTAATTAGCTCGTAAAAAAAACCTTATTTAATTAGAAGTGTTTAACCAAACCAATTGTTCAACTAACTAATAAATATAAAAGATATGTTTACTGGGGCTTAGGTCCTCCCCTTTCAACAAAAAGAGAGAGAAGAAGATATGTTTATATAAATTTTAACACTTATTTTATTTTATAGATAAAAATATATTTTTAAGTAATTATAATTTTAAGTTTTTAATTAATTTTGTACTCTTATTATTTTTTAAAGAAAAAATATTTTATTAAAATTTATAAATGATATCATTAATAATGTAATAGTTAAAATAAATAATGTAATATTAAAGGAGAAATTTTATTAAAATAAATTGTCTGATATTACTAGAGAAATTTTATTCAAATATTGAAAAAAATAATAATAACTTATAAATTTGAATTTTATTTTATGTAGCATTTAAAAATCATCATAAATTAATTAATAAATTATTGATCAATATTTTTATTTAAATCAAATAAATTTATAAAATATTTAAATAAATTATAAATTACCTAAAATAATTTGACAAATGCACTCAAATTACAAGCGCGTCTTATGCAGTTAAAATTTTCACCATAGAAAGCAGATGATTCGTTTCCTTGTTTGCACACATGTACTATATTTGTCAGCTGTTGAATAAACTTTTATTTTAGTAAATTTGTAAGATGTTATTATAATAGTCCTTAAAATAGAAAAATGTCAAATGAATTTTTGAAATTGAAATTTGTTAATTATGTTAATTCTTGCTGTTAGTTCCATTGGGAACAATAATGATAATAAATTATAAAATTTAGAGACTATAGTCATAATAAGTTATATATTTTTGAGATTAAAATAACTATAATTTTAATTTTAAAAATTTATTTAATATTTTTTTAATTTCAAGAACTATTATAATAACATCTCACAAATTTAAGGACTAAAATAGAAATTTACTTATTTTTGTTTGTTGGTAAGTACAACCTTTGATTTTAAACATCTTAGTGTAAATTAAAAAAATAAAATTTAGATGTATACAAAATTTAGACACAATTTTTTAGTGTTGTTTTTTCATGATAATTGAAGTTTCAAAATTATATTTTACATCCGAGTTTTATAAATAAAAATTTAAAAGGTATACTTAATATATTTGAATTAATTAAAATTTAATGCATAACGATAACTTAAAAATAAAAGAAAAAAGTGACTATAAAAAGACAGCGGATGCAAGTGAGGTTGCTTTGTGAGTGGTGACAATAATTACGGAAGAAAGTCATGAATGCCAAAAAGAAAAAGAAAAAGAGTCATAAATAACGTGAAATTAAGTGGAGCCGGCCCTGCAATGGTGTCTTCCACCTTTTTTTAAGACGATATTGCGCAAAGCATAATGATAATGTTGTTCGCCTCATATACATGTAACATGTGTCATGTCCGACTCCGATATATGTGGCCGCGTAATTATGGAATCCACTGTGCAGTCGGTGGTGACAAACTTAGATGTAGGAACATAGGTATAGGTGTTGTTTTTTTAACTAAAATTGAAATTTTATTTTAATAAATTGTATAATAAAAAATTCTATTAAATATTTATATATGTTATCGAGATAAAATTTTAATTTTGACTAGAAAATAATATCAACAAAATCTATGTTACTTATTTAAGTTTTGTCGAAAAATATACTACAGGAGTTAATTATGCTCTTGTGCAGTGGTCGTTACTGTTTTATTTAGATTTTTTTTGGAAATAACTGTTTTAGTTAGATTAAGAATGAAATAAAGAGAAAAGAAACAAAATAAAAAGGATATATTATTTGAATGAATAAAAATAGAAAATAAGTGGAAGATTTTTTTTGCTTATTTTGATGAGTGAAAAAATAATAAAAAATTATAATAATTAAAATAGTGTAATTTTTAATTTAATTTTTTCTCTTAACATAAAATTATTTATTATTTATTAAAATATTATATTATAATTTTTTTAAAATTAAACCAAAAGATAAAAAAAAAGATTATTTTTCTCTTATTTCATTTCAATTGGGAGGAATGTTTTCTAGTGAGTTTCATAGAAATAATTTTCCTTCTTTCTATTTCTCTTTTCAAACTGTGAACATTTAATTATTTTATTTTATTTTTCTCTTTTTTATTCCTTTCCATTCTATTTCAACCAAAGAGAAATGCTATCAACATTATCTCAAATACTCTCTTTTTAACACTCTCACTACTGTTGACTAGAATTTATTAGAATTCACAAATTTTGGTAGGTCTTACTTCTCATTTAATGAGTCTCTCTCTTGATTTAGAAGTTAGACTCACTAAAATTTGTGATTTTCAATAAATTTCAGCCAACAGTAGAGAGACTAATAGAAAGAGAGTGTTTGAAAGAGTATTGCTAGCATTTATCTTTAGCGAAAACAAATTGTACATGTCCAAGCAAGTTGCCAAAGCATAAAACCTATCCAAAAACACAATCAAAGATGAATTTATTAGGGGTGAGCAAGAGACAGGTTGAGACATGGTTATCTTTGTCCCTGCTCGACCCAAAATTTTGATAAGGTTATTTATTTAAACCTGAACCTAACTCGATCAAGGCTTGAAATATATGAGACAAGATCAGGTCAACTCGACTTTTTAACATAATATATAAATATTAACATTATGTATAGTTAAATCGAAGAATAAAAGAAGTATAAAACTTAAATTAAGATATATTTTACAATATATTTTAAAATAAATAATATCATGTTATACAAAATATTGCCTATTAAATAAAAAAGTGTTATTATTAAAACATAATTGTTTTAAAAAGTTGTACTTTTTAAAAGAATGTAGGACGTTAGATTAGTTGGGACAACCTGAAATATAACCTGAATCCATCCTAAAAAATACATTGAGTTTAATTTCAAAACCTAAACCTGTCCAAATCAACCTTAGGTTCAAACATAGGACTCCACATGTCATATTTTAAAGTTTATTATAATTTATGATTGACACACATAATTAAATGATAGAGGAGTAATAAAATAATAATGACGAATTTAATAAAAAAAATTTAGATAAATAACAGCTTTTAATTAAAAAGGGAAACTTTTATATAAAAATTATGAGTCAACATATAATTAAATGATAGTGGTTTAACAAAATCAATTCAATTCCAATATATATAATTAATATTAGTATTTTTTATAATTTTAAATGTTAAGGAAGATGGAAACTATGGGTTGAAATTTGTATGAGCAATTTTTTTTTAACAAATTCCTTTTTAGTTTTCCCAACAAGCTAGAATAGTTTATTCTGCGGGTGAAAAAAGAGTAACCGCTTCATTACTTTAAGTTGTACTCACTCGCATATCCATTTTTATTTTTTTTACTTTTTAACAATTAATTTAGGGTAAATAGTATATTTATGGATAGTGTAAAGAGTTTTTTTTACTATGATTTAATCAAAATTGTTATATATGGTAAGTTTCTTGATTTTATATAATTTACCTTTAAAATTATACTTATCATAAATTTTGATTGATTGACAGTGTGAAATTTTTTATATTAATAGTACCAAAAATAAATAAACTCATTAATTTATGCGCTATTTTCCCAACCTTTATTATAAATAATGTCCTATGAAAAACAGTAAGGAGAAAGAGAGAGATTCACGACATATGCACGCTATAGCCTGCAATGGATATTTGTAGTCAATGACATGTGATTATTAGCTTCTTTTTTTTTTTTAAAGGAATGATTATTAGCTCTTTAATTTGACTTACTTGACAAAAGCATTAACTAAAAATCTAACACTCTGAATTTTTATTTTTTTATTCTCGTATTAGGCCCCTGAATCTCCTTTGCAGCGAAATAAAAAAGACGTCATACTTCCATCGTTGGAAAACTAAAAATGAAACAAATTGAAGAAAAAAAGTCACATGCGTCGCACGGTATCCGCATTCTATACGTGTAGGTTGAGAATTTATTAATCTATATAAGGAGTAAGGACAATGAAACAAACACAGATAACCAAGAGCAGCCAGCAACATTGAGAAGTATGACTACCCAAGAATCTCTGTTAGACAAGCCTAGAAAATCTGTTTCCAAAACTATTTGGTTCATTCTCTCTATAGCTGTTGTGCTATGTTCATCAGCCCTTATTGGTTCTTATCTCATCAAATCCCCTTCCTTCTTCCACCACTCCTTCTCTCACCATGTCTGTGATCATGCTCTTGATATTGCATCCTGTTTAGCACACGTCTCAGAAGTAGCTCAAGATTCGATCTTGACTACCACAAAAGACCACAAATTCAATTTGCTCCATTCCTTCCTAATGAAATCCACCTCACGCATTCAGAGTGTTATGAACACAGCCAATGCTATCAAACTCAGGATCAACAGTCCAAGGGACGATGCAGCTTTGCAGGACTGTGTGGAGATGATGGACTTGTCCATTGATAGGGTTTGGGACTCAATGGTAGCTCTAACAAAAGAAACCACTGATTCGCTGCAAGATGCACACACATGGCTAAGCAGCGTGCTCACTAATCATGCAACTTGCTTGGATGGATTGGAGGGGCCAGCTCGAGTCCTTATGGAGGCTATGCTTCAGGACTTGATATCCAGAGCAAGAACTTCTCTGGCCGTGCTTGTTAATGTTTTACCTCCGAAGGTTGAGCAAATCATTGATGAGACACTAAATGGAGACTTTCCCTCATGGGTGACAAGCAAAGATCGGAGGTTGTTGGAGTCTTCGGCTGGGGATGTCAAGGCCAATGTTGTGGTGGCTAAGGATGGGAGTGGCAACTTCAAGACTCTTGCTGAGGCTGTGGCATCCGCACCCGACAAAGGTAAGGCAAGGTACGTTATTTACGTGAAAAAAGGCACATACAAAGAAAATGTTGAAATTAGTAAGAAAAAGAAGAATGTCATGCTCGTGGGCGACGGTATGGACGCCACTATAATCACCGGTAACTTGAATTACATCGACGGAACAAGCACCTTTAGGACTGCTACTGTTGGCACGGATCTTCTCAACTCATTCTCTGTATTTTGAGTTTTATAGTTAGCATCTGCAATTTATTTTTTAATATATTTTTGGTAGAAAAAGCCTATTAAAAATTTAAAAGATATTAAAAAGTGGATTTATTTTTCAATCGTTGTTACAGTTTAAATTATTAAAGTTTATTTTCATTCTTATCTATCTTAATCACTTGAATTACGCTGAATTCATTGCAGCTCTTGTATTTTTAATTTTTCACTAATTCACAGATAATTCAGCGATAAATTCTTGTGCACTAGAATTTTTTTTAAAATTCTTGTATTTTAATATGAATTTGATTCTTAAAATGGTAAAGCAAATTCAAATTATTTATATTAAAATGAAAGTATTAATTATATTTTTATATTTTTTTACAATAAATATTGTTATTTTTAGATAGATCTACTTTTAGCACTTAAAATCAATTTTAACGACTATTAAACAAAATATATTATTTAAAGTCTTCTTAAAGCTAGAGAAACTAGTGACTAATGAGCCTATTTGAATAAAATTCTCTATAAACACTTATAAAAGAAGAAAATAAAAAAAAAACGAAATAAAATTCTCTAAAAGCTAAAATTAATTTATGTATAAACTAATTTATAAAAGTTCTTTCATATTAATTTATCCAAAAATTTAACTTATGCGAAAATTAATTTTAGTATATGAAAAGCTTATTTTATTTTTCTTTCTTATTTTTTTTTACAAGTACTTATGAAAAGTTTATCCAAACAATCCTAAATCTCTTACTTTTTCTTTTACGCTGTTCTTTTTGTTTTTATTCTTTGTTGGTCGAATTTTTTATGTTAATGCTATTTATGTTTTTGTCCAAAAAATATATCTAGGCCTTTTTTTTACGCTTACAAAGAAAAGGTTCACATTCTTTGTAATTTGTAAACATACCTAATGTGTTTCGGCCTTTCCAACATTAACCTGGTACTGATTGGGCTGTGCAGCTGCGGTTGGGGACGGGTTTATAGCGCAGGATATTTGGTTTCAAAACACAGCAGGCCCACAGAAGCACCAGGCAGTGGCCCTCCGTGTTGGCGCCGACCAGTCCATCATAAACCGTTGTCGCATTGATGCCTTTCAAGACACTCTTTATGCCCACTCCAATAGGCAATTCTACCACGATTCCTTCATCACGGGCACCATTGACTTCATATTCGGAAATGCAGCTGTTGTGTTCCAGAAGTGCAAGCTAGTGGCCCGAAAGCCCATGAATAACCAAAACAACATGATCACAGCCCAAGGACGAGTAGATCCAAACCAAAACTCAGGAACTTCAATTCAACAATGTGACCTAACACCGAGTTCGGATCTTAAACCTGTTGTGGGCTCTTTCAAAACTTTTCTGGCCGTCCGTGGAAGAACTTCTCGAGAACCGTTGTGATGCAGTCCTTTTTGGACAGCCATATTGATTCAAGAGGATGGGCAGAATGGGATGCTCAACATAAGGATTATTTGAAAACGTTGTATTATGGAGAGTACATGAACAAAGGACCAGGTGCTGGTACCAGCAAGAGGGTGAATTGGCCTGGCTACCATATAATCAAAAATGCAGCAGAGGCCAGCAAGTTCACAGTAAAACAACTTATCCAAGGCAATGTTTGGTTAAAGAACACTGGAGTGAACTTCATTGAAGGCTTATAAATAATGGCTTCAGAGAGTATGTGTGTGCTTGTATCTCTGATGCGTGGATGGTTTTTACAAGAAATAAAATAGAAAATATTTGCTATATGCCATGCTTCAGTGAGGTTTTGGAAATTTTGTTCACACAATTTCGATAGTCTTGTAGGGGCCATGAAATGCACCATATATATAAAATTAAATCATCTTTAACTGAACCCATGTCCATTAGATAAAATAAATAATTTTAGCTTTGATGAAAAAAAATCAATGTCTAAATTTATATGCACATGTATAATAAATTATGAATGTGTTAGAATGTTAAATATTAATTTTTCATTAATAACTGAGATTACTTATTTTTTTCCTTACCAACTTTAGAAAAATCAAATCCAACTATATTATTGTAACCATTTATTTTTTAATGATAAAAATACTAAGGGAATGATTGTTTATTGTTTACTAATTTAGTTCAAGAAATTAATTAAAGTATTCCCTTACTTTTTATTTATAAAAATAGAAGCAGAAATAATAAAAATATTAAAGTTCTGTTTGTTTACAGTTTTTAAAAACAGTTTTAAAATTTTCAAAATTAAAAATATACATTTACTGTTTATTTTTGAATAATAAAAATAATTGTCATGCTTGTGTGTTTACATTTTTTATTTTTTTGAGTAAGACGCTAAGTTTGATAAATTGTAACATTTTCTTTTATTATACATTGATGTATATATTAATTTATTTTTTGCTTAATGATATTTATCTGTATGCTTTTTGTTTGTTTTGTGTTATGTTTAGTTTAATAATATTTTTTTTCTCTCAATATATGTCTATTTATACACATTTTCGTCACAAAAAGTAATTTTTGTCACTAATACTGGTGTCACAAAAATTTTAGTGGCGAATTTTTATGTCTCTCTTTACCACATTATTTATTACATCTCTAACTTTTCTTTTTTCTTTCTTTTCTCTCTTTCTCACTCTTAATTGTCCAGTTATGATCCTTTGTTAGTTGCATAATCCAATGCTCTATACAACATAGCTAAAATTGCTGCTCTACAACTATAAGTATTGGTAGTTGTTGGGGAAACAATACCCTTCACGCACAATAATGAAGACCAAAGGATATAAGACATACATAACACCACAAAATAGAAATAGTAGAAGGAAACAAATTTAACGTGATTCAGCACCTATTGTCTATGTTTACGGGAACATCTCAATGCATTATTCATTATCTTAAATATTCACCCTATTATAAGTTTTTTGGATAAACTTGAAAAACCCTCCTTTCACATGACACCCCTTTCTCTTAGGGTGGTGATCCCTTCTTCAGGTTCAGTGGTTCTTCTCCTCTCAAGAATTTCTATTATATATAAACTTTACATCATAATATTAAAAGAAGAAACAAATCCATAAAATAAAGATAATATCTTTAAATCTAAACATCTTAAATATTAGATAATACCTTTAAATCTAAACAGCATCGTAGATATTTGAAATTTGAATTATTCTCCCAACAATAATGACAAAGATGCAGTGGCATTCAAAAAAGTTCTCGACCACAATAATTAGATCAACCACGAAGGATTCAACCTTAGTGAAAGAAATAAAAACCTTTTTCTAATAATATTTTTAATTTATATTATTTTTATTACAACTTTTTCATTATTTGGATCTCACAAATTTCTCCTTTTACATAAATTTATATATATAAATAATATTAAAAATAGAAGAAAACCAGATATTTTTTAAAGACAAAATACTTTATACACTGAAAGTGTAAAGGGTCTCTACTCTATGATCCAATCACAAATTGACTTGCATAGTAAGTTTGTTGACTATTAATAATAAATATCTTAGAAGAAAACCTATCATGATTTCTAAAATTAGTTAATAGTGTAAAATTTTTTACACTGACAATGCATAAAAAATTATACTGCCTATATACATACATACATACATACATACATACATACATATATATATATATATATATATATATATATATATATATATATATATATATATATATATATATATATATATTCATTAAAAAAAGTGATACGTTTAATAAATATACATATATTAACATTATATTTATTAAATTCAATAAATATATTATATTTAATATATAATATTTGATAATAATATTAAAATTAATTGTATATTATATTTATGTATTTATATAAATACTATATTAATAATAATTAAATACTACCTTAATTTGATTACTTTAAAAAATATTAACTTTTAATTATGTTTTATGAAAATAATAATTAAAAATATAAATTAGGAGATAATTTTTTTTATATATTTATCATTATATATGCATGTATAGATAGATAGATAGATAAATAGATATAAGTAATATAGACTTGAATATATAAACATATATGTATATTTTTTTTATCAATTTATTTAAAATATATACAATTAAATATATCAATTTATATTTATTTTAAATTAAATTTTATGAACTGAAATCTTAAAAATAAAAAATATTATTTGTTTGTGTGTATAATATATTTGCATTTGTTAAGGGAAGAGAGTATGTAATTTAACATAAGAATGGAGAGTAGTGTAACACTTGTGTTTCCCATGGGATGATAGTGTAAAGGATATTTATAATAATTTTTTTAATTGAAGTTAACGAAACTTTAACATAAAGTTAAAAAAATAGAGTAAAATGTTATATACTCGAATTTGTCAGGAGAGAAAAATATACATTTTAACATAAGAAGAGAGGACAATATAATATTTATATCTCTTAAAAAAGAAGAGTGTAATTTGCTCTAAATATTAACAAAATTATGGATAGTAATAACCTTGTTTTTAAGTCATTTGAAGACATGAAAATTTATCGTTCTTATTTAGCTCATTAGATTAAATTTTATAAAAGTAAAATATCCACATAAGAGATGAAATGGTAAAGAATAAACCCATAAAACTTAGAAAAAAAATATATATGTGAAAATTATTTAAAAGATGCAAGGGGAATGACAATAAGTAATAATAAAGGCATTAGCCCTGCAAATACAAGTAATTACTCCCCTTCCATGGCTTGGCCCTACAAATATGCTTGCATTTACATTGCAAGTTGACTCTATAAATTGCCTTAAACACTAATTTAATTTGTGCTTAGGAATGCTATATAACTAAGTAACAATATTTGTTGGTTAAGAACAAAAATTGCAGGATTAACAATATGTGCAGCAACCACAGTTTTCTCACAGGTTTCAAATCCATCACTAGCAAGTTTGGCATCATAATTAGAAAGTAGAGGACCATCTTTCAACAAGATTAGGGCACTCTTGAATGATGCAACCACCTCAACATAGTTAAAGTTTGCACATTCTGTAATGGGTGGAGCATATTTTGTCTTCACCAATCCCTTAAGAAAGTTATAATCTTCTATTCCCTTGTTCAAGGAAAACTTTAAGACCGCCTTTGAAAATTCAACAAAGTTTTTTGCTTACAAGATTCTAGGATCTGTTCTTAGGATGTTCGTGCAATTGATCATCTCATCCTACAAGGTTTTGTTGCAAATTTAGCCAATCAGGCCAGGACCATCACCAAGCAACCCATGATGATGACCACGAGTTCTAGCAATTGGTGGCAAAGGAGATTGAGAAATAAGGATCAAGCAAAAGGTGAGCAACATGGAACCTAGAGTTGAAGAATTCATTTTGTGGTGGGGAGTTTTAATCAAAGGCACCTTGGTTGCCGTGGGAGGGAGTGAATTAATTCTTCAAAGTGTTAGGTTCTTTATAGCGTTGCTCACATTACATAATTAATGTGTTATATTTCCAATATTTAATTATTTGATTTGTTTTTCAAATGGGAGACTTTTTGGTATTCTACATTTTTTTTTTGTATAAATCACATGTATCCTCCACTGGAGGCAATCCTGTTTGAGAAGGGTAGGGCCACTATGAGCAGTAAAGCTCTCCCTCCAAGTATTTAATGCAAATGCATACTAAGTACTCAAACTCAAAATCACTGGTTAAATTAAAACAACCTTGCATTAGTTGATCCACGTGCTTGGTGGTTACATTTTATTGTTTAGTGGACCATTCTTTGTCATTGTAATTAATGTGTTCTATTTCCAATAGTAAATTGTTTAATGTTAATTAGTGTCTTTCGGCCATTAAGAAGTCTCTATCTTTTTCTTTTTCTTTTTTGAGAAAAGTCTTATCCTTCATAGAATTCAATGTGTAATCCATTATATATACTATATACAATTGAAATATATATATATATATATATATATATATATATATATATATATATATATATATATTAATTTAAAGTTTCTCCTTAAGGACTCTTTTACATGTGTCACGACCTCTTCAAAAGTTAGAGTTCCACAAAATCCTCTCATGAAGACACTTGATACAACCCATTACTAACATGTGTCACTCACAGAACAATTATTTATTTCCATGTTTATTTGATTATATTTTTAATTTTTTTTAAAATATAAACCAATCAATTTAAATTAAAGGTAACAATTATCTATTTCTATATATATTTGATTATCTTTTTAAATCTTTTTAACAAAATAAATATTCTTACAATATTTATTAACAAAATCCTTAGAATAGGATTGCCTCTTGTGAAAGATACATGTAGTTTCTACAAAAACTTAAGGAAATATTTTCTAATCATTAGATTTTAAAAGTATTATTTTGATATTAAATTTTAAAAATATAGATGAAAAATCAAAGCATTTATTACCTTGGAATACAAATATCTAATGTGTTCTCCTACAAGCAATTAAAACTACTTATTTAGATAGTATTAACTATTTTCTAACTCATACTTATAACATTAATTTTTGGGGTTACCATGTTATTGGTGTGTATCTATCGGCTTTGCTGATGATTAATCTCCATCAGGGAATTTGGTTGGCCACCTTTAGTGGGTCTCCCCTCCCAACCACGTGTTTTCCATCCACAAGACTCCAATTCGATACCTTGCTTAAGGGATTCAAGCCACTTTCACCTAGATCAATGACATGTTGGTATACTTATAACATTAATTTACAAAATATTTAAAATAAGAAATCATTTTTTAAAACTGAAATATAATGTTATAATTATGATAATAATTTTTATGTATACATATGCCGTATGAGTGTGTATATATGAGTGCAAAAATTAATGTATTTATTATTTTAAAAATTCAAAACATTTGATACATTTTCCTTTAATTAATTAGAATTATTTATGATTTAAATATGTTTTTGGTCCTTATAAAATATCACTTTTTTGGTTTTGGTCCTTGCAAATTATTTTTTTTAAAATGATCCTTGTAAAATTTATTTTTTTTGGTTTTGGTCCTTTTATTTTTTCTAATCCTTTTAATATATCTATTTTTTCTTTCTAGTCCCTATAATATTTTGTTCATTTTAAATTAGTCCCTTTGAAAAAAATTTGATAGGGACTAAAAGTAAATTATTTATGTATTACAAAGACAAAAGCGAAAAAATAAATATATTACAAGGATTAAAACAAAATAATAGGAACCAAAATCAAAAAAAGAAATTTTACAAGGACCATTTTAAATAAATATATTTTTATAAGGACCAAATAAAAATAAATAAATTACGGGAACCAAAAACATATTTAAGCCATTGTTTATTGTTATATAGGTAAATGCCACGTAATAACACCTCATTCATTTTTTTCCTGCTAAAATGCAATTGATTATTTATTTATTTTTAATTCATAAAATACATAATTATAATAATTGAGGTAAATATTATAAATATAATTTTCATGATTTGGACATTCAAATTAATAACATAAGTATCTATCTATATTAGTATTCAACAAAATCCTCTCATACAACATTTTTTTTTTAAGATAGGGAGGCCCTACCTAAGGCCACTAAAGCTAATACTCTATGAGGAAAACTAACACCAACAATATCCTGCCACAAAAAAGGGCTACAACTTGGGGGAAGGGACTAGTACCAATACAAACCATAATCAAGGTGTGTGACCCATAGAGGCTAAATGATCTGCCACCGTATTCGCTTCCCACAAACCATGTAAGACTCAAACTACCAAGGGTTGCTCCAGGAGCAAGCAGATGGAAGGGATCAACGTTGCATATGGATGGGAAGGGCCACATCCTTGTTGACTAAAGAGACAGCTGCATTCGAGTTGCTCTCAATCCAAATGTTCAGGAAGCTTTTTTCCCAAGCGAGGTTGAGAGCAGTGAAGATCCCCCCAAGTTCAGCCATTAAAACAGAACAGGATCCAAGATTACGGGTAAAGCCACCTAACCACATCATAGCAAGATTTCAACAAGCACCACACAAGCTGACTTCTAATACAGTCTCGAAACAGTCCCATCAACATTACACTTAATAACGAGATCACGTGGAAAATTCCAGCCAACAAGCTCCTGTCTATAGTGACGCACAACATGCAGCAGGGGACGACTATTCTGAAGGATAGAGTGGGCAAGATATCTACTATGCCAAGCAACTTCAGATGGTCTGAGCTCTTTCCTTGTGAATACCTGTTTATTTTGAAACTGCCAGATATGCCAAACTGTGCACCCGAAGAGGACATGCCACCCACTGTGGTTACTGTCGTCTCTTATGTTGTCAATAATCCAGTGGTTTATGTCAAAAGGGAAGGATGATGAGTACTGAATATTATGCATAATAGTGCTCTAGACACTACAAGCATCTTAGCAGTCCTTAAGAAGATGAATGGTGGTCTCCCCTGCTCCTCACACAAAGGACACAGATCATCAACTGTCATTCCACACCTGACTCGCTTCTCATCAGTTTTAAGACCCCTTTTGAGGCACATCCACAAGAAGGGACTTTACTTTCTCCGGTCCCTCCCATTTCCAAATAAGACTCTAATTAGGGTCACGGTTATTGGATAAAATTCCTGAAAGCAACTCATAAGCAGATTTAATGGAGAAGGAACCGTCCTGGGAGTAGGCCCAAATTGGCCTATCCGGGCCCAAGCTAGGGTTGCCAGAACTACACCCCAAGATCTGATGCATCACCTCTAACGGTAATAGATGCCGAAACAACTCCGTCTTCCAACTACCACTGCCATCTGCATAATAAACTAAGGGAATTTCCGGTAAGTGGCCCGATACAACGTAGTAAAGAATGACTCCTAATGGCAGCCAAGCATCTAGCTAAAACCAAATATATTCACCATTCCCAACTAACTAATGGATACCCTCTTGTACTTTTGCCCAGACAATCGAGATTCCCCTCCCAAGTATTTGAGGCACCAATACGACTATTAATTGTGGGAATAATATGGGGGCCACTGCCACAGTTATATTGGAGGCGCAGAACTTTAACCCACAAAGTTTGGGGCTCATTAACAAGACCCCAAGCTAATTTCATAAGAAAAGTTTGATTCGTGAGATGCATATTCCGAAATCCCAAGCCCCCACGATTGTTAGGAAGGCAAAATTCCTTCCAACCAACCATGTGCCATCCTCCTTGGGCTACAGAGTCACCCCAAACAAAGCTTCGAATGGTTTTATCAAGTTGGGAGCACACTCCCTTAAGAAGGGTAGTGGTTTGCATGACGTAGGAAGGGATAACATCCACCACCGACTTGGCCAGAGTCACTCTACCTGTGGTGGACATACTTTGGGCTTTCCAGCTAGCAACACGCTTTTGAGTTTTCTCTAATAGCTGTATTTCTACCTAGTCTGTCTACCGTGTGGCAGAGGAACGCCCAGGTATTTTCAAGATTGGAGGTGAGGTTAAACCTTGTCAAATTAGAAAGTTGGTGGGCTAAAGAGGAAAGAGCATTCCTTGAGACCAACAATTTAGTTTTCTGCCACGTTCACCTTCTATCCTGATGAGGTACAGAAGATATTTAAACACTCCATCATAATCTCCATGGTCATCTGCGAAGAAAAGATGAGACACCCTAGGCCCTCTTCTTGAGGCTAGCAACTAGATACCAATTTTTACTTTCGACCTTGTGATGAATGGGGTAATCTTTCTACCGCCCATACGAAAATGTATGTTGTATAAATTTATATCTATAGTTTATGTTTATGTTTATGTTTATCTCTATCGATATCTATACATAATACAATTCAAGGCTACTTTTAGAAAAAAGTTTTTACAGGTGGCAACCTCATATAAAATTGGACCTTGGGCTTTTGTTGTACTCATTTAAAAAATTTGCCAACAATGAAAAAACGGTAAATCTATATCTGTATTTATATTTATATTCTATATCTAACACAATTCAAGGCTACTTCCAGGAAAAGTTTTTATAGGTGGCAACCTCACATGAAATTGGACCTTGGACTTTTGTTGTAGTCATTTAATAAAATTGCCAAAAAAATGGAAAGATTGTAAATTTTTTTAAGGTAAATGCTAACCAGTTCCTTTAGTGCACTAGTTAAGGAATAAAAAATAATTTTTTATTAAAAAGTACCATTAATGCATATTTAATGTGATTTCTAATACATTTTAAATGTGAATTTTAATAAGGCACTAGTTAGCAAGACTCGTTTTTTAAATTAATTTTTTATATTCAAATTTAATTATAGTTTATCTGTAACCATGAAACACATTAAATGTGGGATTCTTTTTATCATTTTAATTGGTGATTGATGGAATAGTTTGTCTCTTTCTTCTACTCTGCAAATAAATCCATTCATCTTTCATAAGGAGTATTTCTTTCTTAATTACAAGCATTGAAGACTCCTTTGTAACCACCTATGACAGGTTATAGTTGACATTGCATATGCACAAATTTGAATGCTTTTACAACATACCACTCAATCAAATAATTGTAAACTTTTTTAAGGCAAATGCTAACCATTGCCTTTCATGTACCGGTTAAAGAATTAAAAATAATTTTTTTATTAAAAAGTATTATTAATGCACATTTACTGTAATTTCTAATGCATTTTCAATGTAAATTTGAAGAGGACACTCGTTAACAGGACCCATTTTTTAAATCACAATTTTTTATATTCAAATTTAATTATAGTATATTTGTAATCGTGTAACACATTAAATGTGGAATTCTTTTTATCATTTTAATTGATGGTTGTTGGAGTAGTTTGTCCCTCTCTTCTACTCTGCAGATAAATCCATTCATCTTTTCATCGTTCATGAAGAGTATTTCTCTTTTAATTACAGGCGTTGAAGACGCTTTTGTAACCACCTAGGACAGGTTATAGTTGCCGGTGCATATGCACAGATTTGAATGCTTTTACTACTCAATCAAATAATTAGACAACAAAATTAAAATTTTAAATTTCAAAAGATTTTTACTTAATCCATCTTGTCTTCCTTTTTACAGTTCGTGACCCAAAAAAAAAATTAGAACTATGACGATTGATCGCTATGGAGAGACAACGGTTCTTAAATTGGTGACACAGTTAGCACCTCCAAAAAGAATAAATTAGGACATGCTTACTCCTCAAGATGAAAGGTTTGTTCTTGCCGTATTTTTATTTTTTTTTATCTTATATCCACCCAGGTTTTTACCATGATTATAAGTATGAGTTAATTATTATTTTCTACTGATTTTGTCAAACTTCTTTTACCGTCATCGGATTGAAGAAGACAGGTTGCAGCAGGAAAATGAAAAAGGTGAGTGAACAAAATCTATTATAATTTGAGGTTTTTATTTTTCTACCGAGGCACTCATGGTTTTGTTGATATGTTTCCTATACTGTTCTTAATATGTATTTTTTCCATAATTTTTTATGATTTAAAAATTACGTATAATTTTTTCTTGCACAAAAAATACATTATCGTCAATTTGAGAGTTGATTTAGTTTGGGTACTTTGGGAAGTTGCTTCATTGATTGGCTGGCTATAATACTGGAATATGGAATTGGTGGAGTTGTTGTTGCTCGCGGGCTAATCCCCAATTTCCTTTAATCATACTTATTATGCTACAAATTATACTCGGGCACATTTGGCCAGTTTTTAGAATCTACCATTGCTTTCTTTGGAATTTCTGTTTATCACTGACATTAATTCTTCATTTTTATTTTTTTTCAGAATTTGTAGCTGAAGAAGCACGCTTGGCATCTCTTATATTATGGTTCTAATCTATTTTTGTAAGTTAGTGTATTGATTGGATATTATTAATAATGCATTGTTTAAAAAAATCATGCTTGCCTCACTTCATGTACTAACAGAACGGATTCCTTCGCTTCTTGAAATTGATCATCCATGTGATCAGAGGCACATAGTAGATACTCGCCACATAGTTAAGGTATGAAAAGTGTCATGTATATTGTATGCCTTTTTAGGATAATTATCCCACTTGGTAATTCTTTTCATATAATCATCAATGTTGAAATAGAAGAAAATTGTTTACTCTGTTATTTGGGACTATAGATGAGTTAAATATTAAGGAGTGAATTGGTAAAAATTAATTTGGATGGATTTCCTTTGATGCCTAAACCCTTTATTTTGTTGTGATCGATACAGTCAATTCCTAAAGACGACGATCGCATTCAAGGTATATCTCATGGTTGCAGAGGTCGCTTTTTTTTTGGTTTTGTTTTTTACATGGTTTAGTTTATTTTTGTGTATTGAATTTTACGACAGTATTTTCTGCTCATTGTAACTTTTCTAAGCAGTGATACTTCTGATTTTTTGTGTATGTCTTCCAACAATCATTAACTAAACACCATGATGAAGTGCATAGCGGTAACATTTTAGTTTTTCTATCCCCTTTATTTAAGGGTCAATATCTGATTATGCTATAGATCAAAATTTGAGCTTTTCCTTTAAAATTAGTGCTCTGATAACTTTTTTGGATTTTCAATTCAATCTTTACCCTGAATATTATCTTTCAGTCTTCAACTCATTAGACACAGTACATTTTTATTCTGTTATTTTGTTAATGCATAGCTCTGAGTCTTCATTTTATTTTTAATCTTGGTGCAATTGAGTTCTTTAGCAAACCACTCTATGAGTTACTTACATGATTAATATATGACCTTCACTGCATGTTTGAATGTTACTGCAGTTTGTTGCAATTTGATTATTCTACTATAATAGCATGTATGAATCTTGCTGCAATTTGCATTTCTTGATAGACGATGTGGTCTCTGAATTATTATTATATGTTGTGATTAGTGAATCAATGTTATTGCTACTCCGATCTTTGCTTGATACTGAATGATATCAAGTCAGTAATGACTTTGAATAATTGACATTGTTTGAGTAGGTGTTTAACTAAATCCCATTTTACTCGATTCATTGGATGTACTCATCATTGGTATATTATTATTCATGTCGTGTGTTAATTAAAATTGGCTCACTTCATCTTTGTTTGACACTTTTTTTAGAGGCTGAAACACTTTAAACTCAATTATGTTGGTTATTGTTATACAATGATGAATCAGCATTTGATTGGCTTTTATACCATATCATTATGTTTTATTTGTTTGTATGACTAGTTTGTGAATTAAAAAGTACTGGATGATGCGCCAAAGTGTATTAAGTTGGCCTAACCACTCCAACCTTTTCTTCTAAAATTTGAATAAACTGGTTATGCTCATGCAGAATAAATTTGTGTACAGGGTAGTATAAATGATGTATTGAGAAATATGACTAAAGATGATTGAAGGTGGCACATGTATGACACTGTTAAGGGAAGTGATTGGCTTAGTATAAACTCAATTTTGAAAATTTTACTTTAAATTATGTCCTACAAAATCTTCATATAACAGGAAGTTGAGTAGTTTGTCATTATGAATATCATGGCAGGCAAAGATTCATCACAAAGTCATATTTTTTTGCAATAAATATTTTTGCATTTGGCAATCAATGAAATTTATTTTCTAATCCATCACAATGTTCTTAATCTAAATACATCTATTTTCTTTCTTAACAATGAAATTACGTTGTTATAGTATGTCACAAAAAAGGATAATAGTCATTGCAGTCAAGCAACCAACAATGTATCTAATACCTCATCTAAGCAATTCACATATGGTCCCAGGTGTACGTTCTGAACAGTCTGAACCTAATGATAGAGGAACGACACGTGAGAATTTAGATTGGCAAGACTCTACTGCTTAGGCAAGAGGAAATCGTTTGCAGTGTTTGCAAATTGAATCACTAGATTGACAATCATCATTCAAGACAACACTGAACAAAATGTTGATGTGATTCCAATCAAAGATACTTACTAATGAACTTATCTTTTTTCGGTAGGTGGGCAAAGAAAGAAAAACACAAACACAAAACTACAAAGAAGCACTACCCTGGAAAGCTAGCAGCGGTAGGAAGCCACAAGGAGAGTCAGAACACTGGTTGGCTTCTCTTAGAGAGTGGCGAAATGGAACATTCCAGCTGCGGCTAATATTTTCTTTGATGGAGTGAATCAGATTTGCAAGCTTGTGCCAAAAGAGGGAAGGCCTGTGATGAGTTTTAACGCCACTATATATGGCTTTTGGATTAAATTCTGGGCTAAAGAACTTATCTAACAAAGCTTGAGAATTTAAGCTTTATAATAGGAGTTATTAATTAACAATTAAATTACTATAAATAATATATACAAAAAATATATTTAAATAAATTAAAATATAATTTTATTTATTGGTAATAAATTGGTAAATACCAGTACAATTTTAGTATAAAGCATTCACATTGAATCATAATTATGTCATTAATAATATGGGGTATATTTTATAAATATTTATAAAAATATAATTTATAAAATGATAAATGTGATACGCATTCATATATTTAATGAGCTATTTAAAGTACTTAGTAAATTGTTATTATGTATTATTTTTGTCTTGAAAAATTTATATTATTCTTCATTTTAATTATTTATACGTAAAGATGAATGAAAATAATTATTTTATTTTATTTATTTTTTAAATCAATCATTTATACTAGGTAAAATTATTTGCAATACAATTTTTACAAATAAAACATAAAAAATTTGTTATAGTTGAATATCATAAGCATAAAAATTTACCTACATGAAAACGTTTTAAAAATTAAATTTAAATTATATATATATATGCATTTAATGGGATAAAAGCTATATATAGAAACACTAAATATATGTATGTATTAAATTATTTCATTAACTATTACTTATTAACTATTTATATACTTTTACTTTTCTAGAAGAGTATTTTTTTTTTTGGTTTAATTATAATTTTAGTCTTTAAAACTGTGATATGTTTTTTGTCAAATGCTGTATGTTTATGTAAAATGAGAATTGACACTTTACATTAAAGCCCATCAATGTTTGAAATATATAAATAAATATTTATATTACGTGTACGTTGAAATTTCAAATAAAATATATCAATATTCAAATTATTACCATTGTTTATATCATAATGCATTAAGATTTTTATCTGAATAATAACAGACAATTTAAGCTTACATGGGTCACCGAAGCTAAAAGTGAGTAATTAATCGACTTAAATTTAAAATATTTTAGTGCATATTTATAACAGAGACTATTTATGAGATATTATTAATATTATATCACAAACATATATCATATGACATGAAAAATTTACATGAGGAGAAATTCAAAAAGTCTGCCCACCTTATTTATCACTCTTAATTTTAAATAAATTTCTAAGGAAATTTGAATTTTGAATAGGCAATAAAAGTTTTATATGAATTCTACCATCAAGCTTTTCTACTATCAGTAAATAATTGGATGGTAATTAATAACATTATTTTTAGGAAAATATTGTCTATTTTTCCCCCCCAAATGTAGACACCAAAGGGAGACTAGCCCCTTCCCCTAGATTCAACCCTTATTTATGGAATTAATGCCTATACATGAAATTAATTGTTTATATTAATTGAATAGAAGGTTTTTCATGAAAATATTATAAAATTTAATTAACAAGGCTAAACATTAGTTACGTCATTCAAAGATGAAACTTTTATATCAAAATATAAAATATCTAAATTACAATGATGAATATTTGCATCATATGAGAATCAAATCTTTATAATTGGAATTATTAATAATTAAATAAATATAATGAATATATATAAAAGAATATATTTAAATTAATTAAATATAGCATTATTTATTAGTAATAAATTGGTAAATAAGATTTTAGTATAAAGTATTTAGATTGAATCATATTTATCTTGCTAATAATATGAGACATATTTTAAAAATATTTACAAATATATAAATGTGAAACACATTAATATATTTAATGAGTTATTTCAAGCATTTAGTCAATTTTTTTGCATAGATCACATATATATTTTACAGGAAGAAATCCTAATTCAATCGGGTAAGACTATTAAGGGAGACAAAGCTTTCACTTTGAATATTTAACTTAGGTGCATACCCATAATTTAAACTCAAGACTGTTAGTTAAGTTGAAACAACCATATGCCAGTTGATTCATGTATTTTGATCTAATTTTACGAGATATAAACAAACATTTTATATGAAAGTATATTAATTTTTATAGAAATATATATTTATATTTAAATTAAATTATAGAGTAAAAATATACCACAAGATGATTGAATATTTTACATAAAAGCGTATTAATGTTAAAATTAATATAGATACTCATATTAATAGAAATTCCACGTGACAAAATTTTCTAAATAAATAGTATTTACTAACATTTCTTATATGTTCCCAACAAAAACATGTAAACGCCGCCCATGTGATGATTTATTTTGAGTTGTATTTTTGATGATCTGAAATGGGCTCTCCTCATGCTCAGTTCATACTATTTTGATTAATAAATCTTTTTAGCTTGTCAAAAAAAAAAACGCCGCCCATGCAATCCACGGGTCAATACACTAGTTATTATACAAATATCACAAATACACTAGTTATTGTACAAATATCACATCTCCTTGATTAATACTTTCCTGGTTGCACCATTTAAGTTAAATTTTGTTTGAGACTACACCGTGTGGGTAAAAAGCCTTTATCTATCCCAAGAGATAAGGAAAGAATTTTATATTTTACAAGGAGTGAGGACAATTGAGTACAAAAATAAAGATTTTAAATCCCCATTAGTAATTGCTCAAGTGGGATAAGATTCTATATAAAATTACTCTATTGATTGACACATGACATTTTCTTACTTAAACACATTTTACTTTGTATATATTATTATAGATTATAGATATATAGTATAGTATAGATAGATATAGATATAATATAGAGATAGATTTTAACTGTATATTTATCTTATATATTGAATGAGAACTTTTATCTATCATTAGAGGACTTCAGTCTCCTCACTCTCTCCACCGTTAACTCTCATTTGAATTCTCTTCCCTCATGCAATTGTGTATTTCACGCGCCTGGTTTGCAAATTTGATTTGCTCGTCATACTTCAAAGAAATTATACTCACTCTCCGAAGAAATTGGTCTTCTCCTTCTTGTTCAAACAAATTCTCTCAAACTTCCCTCACACCCTTAACTTCTTCCTATCCAATGGTTTAAAATACTTAAATGATCTTATCACTTTATCATTACGGTTTCTCTTGTTACAAGTATGTGTCGTGTACGCTTCTTCCTCTCCGATTTGGAAACTCACCACCGTCCAAGCCCATCGCCTTTATTCTTTGATTGGATTAATAGAAATTGAAAAAGAGAAGTGGAGAAGAGAGAAGTGAATGAAAAAAAATAGTTTTATGTTGTTTTTTAAAAAGAGAAATAGAGAAAAGAAAAATTATTTGTGTAGGGTCTACTAAAAAAAAATCTCTTCTTTGTTAAGAGAAAAGAAAAAAATGAGAAATAAAAAATTACAAGACTCACTCAAAATTCGAATTCTAACCTTATTATTTCATTTTATCTCACAATATATATATTAAGGGTAAATATATCTTTACAAAAAAAGTTTATTCTCTTTTTCTCCACTTTTTTATTTAACTAAACAAGTGAAGAGAAAACTTAACTTTTTTTCTCTTCTATTTCTCTCATACTTCTTCCAATTCAAATACCTTAAAAATATACTTATTATCTATTCATTATCTCTTCTCTCCTACGTCTTTTTTCTCTACTTCTCTCTTTATTCAAATAAAGCATTAACTCCGAAAAATTTTCTTTTCTCAACCTCACTTACACCTTTACTCTGCCACTCACCTTTTGTTTGAATTAGTAGAAACTAAGAGAGAAGTATGTGAGAAAAAGTAATTTTATGTTATTTGTTTGTTTAAAGAAAGAAATAGAGAAGAAAAAAATTATTTGTATGGGACCCACAAAAAAATCTCTTCTTTGTTGGAGAGAAAAGAGAAAAATGAGAAATAAAAAATTATGGAATCCACTCAAATTACAATTATAATCTTAATACTTTTTTATATCTTACAATCTCTATATATAGTAAGGATAAATAAGTCTTTATAAGAAAAATTTATTTTCCTTCTCTCCACTTTTCTATCAACCAAATAAGTGGAGAAAAAACTCAACTTTTCTTTTTCTTCTATTTCTCTCATACTTCTTTTAATCCAAACACATTAAAAATCTACCTATTTTTTTCCTCGTTTCTCTTCTCTCCTATTTTTTTCTTATCTATTTTTCTTTTCTCTACTTCTCCTTTTTCCCAAGCAAAGCATCAAAGCTGCTTGCGTTTTTGTTCTTCCATCTCTTTTTTGATTGAGAAGAACAAACCCTCCCAATCTCTGTATCTTTCATCACCATTACCCAGCTCCTCCCTCGCATCAACAGTCAACACACTCTATGCTCGGTTGAACGCAACATTAAACTGGTAACTACTTATTCCTTCTTCTTCTTTTTTTTAATTTTTATGTTTTTCATTTTTTGAAGTTTTCGTTTTGTTTAAGGTTCCCAACTTTATTTTCGTTTATCTTTTCCTTCCCATTCTCAAGAGAGGTGTCCTTTTTCATTTTCTCTACTTTCTTCATCGATTTCGACAACCATGTCCACTGACACCTATGTCACTCCTAATATCAATTCCAACGGCAATGCCGCCACCAGTGTTCCCCCTCCATTAATTTTCTTATTACAATCGCAATTTCTTTTTTAAAAATACTCTCTTCGACTTCGTAACTCTTCTTTCCCCCTTTAATTTCATGTTTTTTACTTTTTTAATAATACACATTTGTTTGAGGTTGATTTTTCTTAAAATTTGCATATGTAAGCTCTATGTTTGACTCTTCTTCTTCATAAAACATATTGTCTTTGCTTTGGATAAGCTAACCAAACTTAAGGCTCTAGCTTTGGCACGTTCGATTGAGCTCCAACGACATGAGGTATGTATACAAACTCTTATTTTATTGGTAAACGAAACATAAGGCTCTAGCTATGGCCTATTTATTTATTTAATATATAATTTATAAATTATTAATGCAAAGTGCGGTGTTCGAT
Source organism: Spatholobus suberectus (assembly GCA_004329165.1). Classification (NCBI taxonomy): domain Eukaryota; kingdom Viridiplantae; phylum Streptophyta; class Magnoliopsida; order Fabales; family Fabaceae; genus Spatholobus; species Spatholobus suberectus. The sequence continues at coordinate 93,247,710 of CM014730.1, read as the reverse complement.
ATTATAGTATGACCACTCAGTGCATTATTTCCAAGCATATTATTTTGCAAATATATGAGATTTACAATCAACGGTACACTAAATATACTAATTATTTCATGAGTATTATTATTATGTGTCATAATTGAAGTTTATTATGATTGGAATAGACACCTTATTGGAAGAGTGGAGCCTTCTAGATAAAGATCATTTCAAATCTTTGCTTGGAGCTACTGACGCTTTGAGTGGCAATACTCCCCGTCCTCCAAAAAGCATTAACATGTACTTTTCTTTTGAATTAAAAAGTGTGATTTTATAAACTAGAGAGGGAGAGCTTGGGGTGGTGATTAGAATTGAAGGACAAAGCGAATAGACTATAGAGCTGTGTGGTTGATCTACTTAACCTTGATATATAGAAGTGAAAAGATATATCTATAATTAAGCAACAGGAAAGGTGACAAAACGACAAAAATAGAGGGAAATGGGTCCTATGTGACAAACCCAATGTGGTTATAATAGATTTAGATAAATAATTGATTTAGGTATTTTTAGTAGTTTTTTATGCATCAATATTTCATAATATTTTATGAAGTTAATACTCATCAATATTATCATACATTATAGTTGAACTCTTTCCATGGTCTATTCGTACCTCTCTCTTTACCACTTGTTTCTCCAATTAAAAGAAAATACTTTAGTAGAAAAAATTCAATATTTTAAATGGCAACCCACCTTTTTTCAGTTATTAATTTTTCTATAAATATATAATTTTATAATTAGAGAAACAAGAAAAAAAAAACTAGGAAATTAAAAAGAAATGATATTCTCCCATCTTTTGACTTATCTAACAATCATTATATATAGATGAAATCTAGATAATTTTATTCTTTCATTATAAATAACGACTACTTATTCTTTTTTTTTTTTACGTGAAGGCTAATTCTCTATATTTATAAATTAAAATAGCTTTATAGCTTATGAGAGCTTTGTTCCCTCCCATACAATTTCATTTAAATTCTCTTTTCTCAAGCAAAGGTGAACTACATTCTCTTCCTATACAAGTATTTTTCATTCTCAAAAAATTTTCTTATAAGGGTGCGTTTAGTAAAAGGAGAATTTTTTCAAGCCAAAGAATTAGGGATGGAAATAGGCCAAGCCGCTCGCAAGGGCTTGTGGCCTAGCCTACATTAGGTCCAAGCCAGACCAAGCTTTTTTAGAAAATGGACTAGGCTAAGGCTTTTATTAAAACCTATTTAATTAGAAAGGCTAGGCTTAGACCATTCAAAAAGCCTTTTAGGTATCACAGGCTGACCCTATTCAAATAAAAATAAATAAATTTTTATTATTAATATTATTATTATTGTATTTATCTTTTAAATGATAAGCATGTTGACCTATATAAAGAGTCAAGCTTATAAGTTTATTGAAAGCTAAATTATATCCAGTTTAGATGTCTTATTGCAAAATATAATTTTTAAATAAATTATCATACCTTATCATGGTGTTAAATTATCACAAAGTAAGCCCTTAAGCAAGCTTATAAGCCAGACCAAGCCTTTAAAAAAAGCCTGTGATAGGTAAATAGGTCAGGCTCAAGCTATAGATTTTTAACCAAGGCTAAACTTAGGCCTAGCAAAGCCTAGCCTGGCTTAACCTATTTCCACCCCTACCGAGAATCTTGAATTCCAAGAATTATGATTCTTAGGAATGACTAAAATCGGTTTGGTTTGTGATAAAACATTCTTGAAAAAATTTATATTTTCTTGAGAATAAAATATTTTCACATTTAATTTTAATAAAACTTTACCAAAAACTTTAATTATTAATTACATTAAATGAGCTAATAAGGGTAACATGATACAACATTAAAACTTTTTCTCTCAACTTGAAAAAGTCAAATTTCCACCTCTCCATGGGAACAATTTTGTGGGAAACATAAGAAAAAAATATTTCAAATAAACAATGTTTTCTGGGAATGTTATCTTTTAAATAATAAACCAAACATAAAAAACAAACATTCTCAACTTCAAATCCTAAAAAATTAAAAACTTTTCTTTTACCAAACACTCCCAAAGATTTATCTTCCTCCTCCCTTATCTCCTAATTTAAATTCCTTTATCTTTTTTCCTAATTCTTTATCTCTTTCTTGATTCCTTCTTATCTTTCTTGATTTACACTAATTTATCCTTATCATCTTTGATTTTATGAGGATTTTTTCTTTTTTGATTTCTTGAGGATAGGTTATGTTTATCTCTTTTAATTATCTTATCTTTTGAACTTGAATACTAATTAAAGTCTTTTATTTCTTTCTTGATTTAAATTTCTATACCTCTTACCTAATTTAGCTTTAACATATTTCATAATTTTGACCACATTGATTATGCCTTTAAACATATTAAAATAGAGTTATTGTTGAATTTGAAATATTTTAATTTATTATATTGACAATTATTATATTTAGAATTATTTAATGTTTTTTGTAAATAAGTTTATTAAGTTTTATTGTGGTTTTTGTTGATTTAAATTCTTTTATTTCTTTCTTGATTTAAATTTTTTATTTTTATTTGATTTAAATTTCTTATTTCTTACCTAATTTAGCTTTAATATATTTCATAATCTTGACCATATTGATTATGCCTTTAAACATATTAAAATAAATTTATTATTGAATTTGAAATATTTTAATTTATTATATTGACAATTATTAAATTTAGATATATATAATGTTTTTGTTAATAAGTTTATTAAATTTTATTTTGGTCATTTGATATATATTTACTTCAATTATATGATATGAATAATTTTTCACTTTTATGATAAATAATTATAATCATATAATTTATATATTAGATTTGACCAGTACAATGCATAGGCTAAAATGCTAATAGTATAGATAATTGATTACACATTTTCAATTCTATGAAGGATTAAATATAGACTTCTAAATGTCCGAAATACATTAATTAACATTAAACAATTTAATCTTGGAAATAGAATGCAATAATTACAATGATGAAGAATGGTCCACTATATAATAAAATGTAGAATACCAAAAAGTCTGCCATTTGAAAAATGCATTAAATAATTAAATATTAAAAATATAATGCATTAAATATTGAATGTGTGCAACACTATAAAGAACCCAACACATTGAAGAATTAATTCACTCCTTCCCACCACAACCAGTTGCCCTTGATTAAAACTCCCCACCACAAAATGAATTCTTTAACACTATGTTCACTGTTGCTCATCTTTTGCTTGATTCTCATTTCTCAGACTCCTTTGCCAACAAATGCTAGAGTTCACGGTCATCATAGGCTGCTTGGTGATGGTCCTGACCTGATTGGCCAAATTTGCAATGAAACCTTGGATGAACAGGTCAACTGTACGATCATTCTGAGAGCAGATCCTAAAATCTTGCGTGCAAAAAACTTTTTTGAACTTTCAAAGGCAATCTTGGAGTTGGCATTGGAAAAGGGAATAGAAGGCCAAAAGTTTCTTAAGGAATTGGTGAAGACAATAATGATCCAGCTATTGTAGAATGTGCAGACTTTTGTTATGGTGAGGTGGTTGGATCGTTTAGTAGTGCCCTAGGTGAGTTGATAGAAGATCCTCTAACTGCAAACTATGATGCCAAAGTGCTGGTGATGGGCCTGAAACTTGTGAGACAGCCTTGGCTGCTGCACATATTGTTAACCCTTCAATTTCTGCTCTTAACCACCAAATATCGTTCCTTAGCTTTATTGCATTCCTAGCCACAAATAAAATTAGTATTTAAGGCAATTTATGGGGTCATCTTTCAATGTAAATGCATGCATATTGGCAAGGTCAACCTAAGTAGTGAGAGTAATTACTTATTTTTGTAATTGCCATTCCCCTTGCATCTTTTAAATAAATTTCATATATATTTTTTTATAAGTTTTATGGGTTTATTCTTTACCATTTTGTCTTTTCTATGGATATTTTACTTTTATAAAATTTAATTTGATATATTGAATAAGAATGATGAATTTTGACGTCATCAAATGACTTAAAATAAATATAATGATATATTTAATTGTATGTATTTTAACTATAATTATAAAAAAAAGTGTATATATATCTGGTTTATATATTCACATGTATACTACAATCTATATATATATATATATATATATATAGGTGGGGATCAAGTTACTCCAATCAATATATAACGCTTGATATATATTAAATTTCAACAATTTAACCGTTAAATATTTGATATTATGTCAAATGATCATGCATATCAAATTTTAGATAAATCAAACATTTGTAGCTAATTAATCTTATAGTCGATATTTACTTGTAATTTAGAAAAGTATATTATACGTTAATTTGAATTTATTTAATGAAATATCAAATAGTTTTCAAACTTTATAAAAATTTATAGAATGATTTATTCAATAAATATTTACTTTACTGGTTGGATCGTTTGAAACACCAAGAGTTACTCTTAGAGTAACTTGATCCTCACTCACTCAATATACATACATACATATAGATAGATAAATAGATAGATAGATAGATAGATTCTCATTTTAAGAATGTGAAAACTATAAATCTTGGCCCTATAACATAGATGGTCAAGAATAAAAATTATTTAATTTGGAAAGTTGACAATTTCATTTTACTTCTCTTTTCCTTTTCTTTTTACACAAGTAGACAATGATATTGTCTACTTTGTTTTTTTTTTTTTTTTTTAATTTCAGAAATAGACAATGCTAATATGGCACTGTCTACTTTGTTATTTTTTTAAAAAAAATTTGGAAGTCGACAATGACATTGTCTATTTTTATATATATATTTTTAAAAAATATGAAGTGGACAACAACATTATCTACTTCCTTTATATATATATATATATATATATGGAATTTGCTAATGTATACATGCTTGTTTTTTAGCTGGAGTACATTAACAAGCTATAACATATGTGTATTTTAAGATACATTTTAGTTATAACTTGTTAACATACTCCAACTAAAAAATAAGTGCAAGTACGTTAGCAAACCCTACAAGCATTTGCTAATGTAAACACACTTATTTTTAATTGGAGTATGTTAGCAAGCTACATTATGGTGTATTTTAAAATACATTGTAGTTATAACTTACTAACATACTCCAACTAAAAAATAAGTGTGTGTACGCTAGCAGATCCTTATATATATATGATAATTGTCGTTCTTTCGTACTTTTGCTATGTACACTTAGACAATTATCTTCTTTCTTTCATAATTTAGGACATTGTTAGTCCTTTTTCAGTGTAGTTTGTACAATTCTTAGATTAAATATCATGTCACTAATTTATCAGGAATTTATTAGTCTTCCTTTGTTTAGTAAGTTTGTGAAGAGATGGAAAATTTTTGTAGTTTTGAAGCTTGTATGAAGCTCTGCCATCCTGATGGCACTTAGCGTGGATTGCCTCACAAGCCTAATTTGAAGCCAACTCTAGAGTGATCACGCTTAGCATCAGCCATCTATGCTTAGTGTAAACACTCTAAAGAGTCACAATATAATTCGCGAGTATTGCACTAAGTGCAGAATCCTCCACATTAGTGCGACATGAATGCACTAGGATTTTTGGAGGGACAAATGGAATGATAAGCATCTCATCACTTACTTTTTGACCTAGTTTGAAAATACCTAGGTTTTCCACCGTTGTCATGATGGTTAGGCTCTCTCATGATGGCTTTTCCCATCTCTTCATTTCTTCATGGATTTTTGGCCTACATATGTCAATGAGTAGCTAGGGTCCCTTTGTTGGGATTGGATGTAATTAAACTAACTTTCATGTATCATGGATGTAGCTAGACTTCCCCTCTTCTTTGCTTAATGCTTGTTACGGGTTGATCTCTATAGCTGATGTTTTGTTTGACTTGTGATTGGAAAATACTTATTGAACTATGAACTAAAGTAAAAACACTTAAGAAGCCTTGTATCTAGGAATGTAGCTTGGTTTATTAGTCATTTTAAGATCCTTATCCTTAAAGCAAGTTCCTTTGTTAAGCTTTCTAAAGAATTAGGAACTTAATCAAGGAACTTAGGCTTTATCCTCTAAAGAATTAGGGTTTGAGTGAGAATGCCATTTGGCCTAGCTTTTTTTGAACTTATAAGTTCCTTTTAAGTTAAAGTTAAAAAAAAAAAAAACAAGAGCTTTAAAAATTAAGTTAAAATTGTTTGAATATTTTTCATTTTTTTCCTTAAAAGTTAATTTTAAGTTAAAAGTTGTTTGGATATTTTTCATCTCACTAATGTCATCCACCGACACCCCACACCCACTGTACCATCGACCAAAAATTTTAAAAATATTATTAATTATTTTTAAATTTGATAATATTAATTTAGTCCTTAAAATTTTAAATATTATTTTAATCCTTAAATATTAAATGTTAATTATTTTTATTTTTAATAATTTTAAAAAGTAACATGACATTTGATAATGTTTTAAATTGATTAATGATTTTAGAAATTAAAGTTTTATTTTTATTTAGTGGATTATTCTAATTATTATAATAATATTTATTATTTATTTAACATATATGTTTGGCTAATTCTATTTTAAAACATTTTTGTTGGTTGAAAAATTATTATGAACAAAATAACTAATGCCTCTGTATATTATGTGTTTTGTGTGAACACGATGAAGCTTGGTATAATAGAAATTAGCTCGAAATAAAATAAAAATAAGATTTTAAATCATATATTTGTAAAATGTTTTTAAAAAGAGTAAAAGACTACTGTTTTAACAAAAGAGATTGAAGAATGATACACGTTGAATCAGCAGAAAATCTATGGGTTGGTATTCTCAAATGACCTGAGTCTTGAAATTTGGTGTCAGTTAATAGATGGATGTTCCAAAATTTGATATATGTTTTAATTTGTGTTTTGTCTTTAACAGGGTGTCGAAGAAGGAGCCTTCAAAATAAGCTTTGTACAAGTAGCTCATGCTAGCTTTTTAAAAAGCTCCTTATTTCCAATATTTCTTCTTTGAAAAAAAGCTATTTTTTTCTTTCAAGAACTTTATAATAATTGTTTGGCTCAGCTTTTACTTATAAGGAGATTTTAAGCTAAAAATAAGCTGGCCAAAAATACCCTAAATCTATGGATTGATTTTGATAAAAGAAGTATAATATGAATGGGTAATCTTTGTCTTACATGAGAGGGAGGTTTAGTGAAGTTAAACACCAATATTCTCCATTTTATTGTCAAACCCTTTTTCAGTTCACCATCTATTTAACAAAATCCTAAAAAGAATTTGGCTTTGATTTATTATTAACTTGCAGCAATTTACGTTTATAATCATTGTCATAATCAAAAAAATCTTTATTCAATCCTCTAGATAAAAATTTTGTGTTATATGTTATGTATTGCACAAGTCCTCATGGGAATGATAATTTAAACTTATCATTTAATTACTTGCACAATTTGGTACACTTGCCAAATACGCAGATATATATATATATATAAGTAAAAATTTATGTGTTGTCAATGTAAAATTTTTATTAGAGATCATGGTAGGTATAACTTTTAAGGTATTTAGTATAAAAGTCAACAAACTTACTATACATGTCAATTTGTGATTGGATGTCAAAACTATTTACACTGTTAGTGTATGGACTAGTTTCTATTTAAAAAATAATCAATCTTCTTCTATTTTTAATATTAATTTAATATATAAATTTATGTAAAAGGAGAAATTTGTGAGATCCAAATTAATAATTAAAAAATAGTAATAAAAATAATATAAATTAAAAAATATTGTTAGACAAAAGTGTTCTTTTAATGAGTTCCACAAACGGAGGTCATCATCTGTTTCATTGAGGTTGAATCATTCGTGGTTGATCTAATTATTGTGGTTGAGAACTTTGAATGCCGCCACATCTTTGTCATTACTGTTAGGAAAGCAATTCAAATTTTCAATTTCAAATCTCTACAATGTTGCTTAAATTTAAAGGGATTGTCTAAAATCTAAGATGTTGTTTAAATTTAAAGATATTATATTTATTTTATGAATTTGTTTCCTCTTTTAAGATTAGGATACAAAATCTATAAATAGAAACTCTTGAGAAGAGAATAACCATTTGGCCTAAAGAGGGGGTCACCACCATAAGAGAAAGGGGATCATGTGAAGGGGGAGTTTTTCAATTTGTCCAAAAAACTTGTAATGAAGTGCATATTTGAGATAATGAATAATGAATTGAGATATTCCTGTGAATGTAGGTATGTCGAATCATGTTAAATTTGTGTCCTTTTGCTATTTCTATTTTGTGGTGTTGTGTGTGTACTGTGTCCCATACCATAACCTTTGATCCTCAACGTTATATGTGTAAAGGATTATTTCCCCAATAGTGGTATAAAAGCTTATGGTTGTGCAGCCTAGTGACCTATCAGACAAGTATTGAAGCTTGATGAAGCTAACAATAGATACTTGTGGTAATCCTTGTGTTGAAAGTCTTCTTGGTGATGTCTAAGTCAAGCGGCATGTCACAATAGCTAATGATGGTGTAAATCTTTATGTCAAAGGTTTTCTTAGTGATGTGAACGACAAGCGACATATCCTAATAGCTAACAGTGGTATGAGTACAAAAAGTGTCACCACCTAATACTTTCAGAGAGGAGGCAAGGAAAGCACAAAAGTTTGCAAAGTAGAAGCATGATTGAAGATGATAGTGACGAATATCCATGACAGCAAAAATTGAAGAGAAAATTTAGAAATTTTAATTGAGGAGGAATTGTTAAGAGAACAATTCAAATTTTTAATTTCAAATCTCTACATGTTGTTTAGATTTAAATATATTATCTAATATTTAGGATGTTATTTAAATTTAAAGATATTATCTTTATTTTAGGGATTTGTTTTTTCTTTTAATATGATGCAAAGTCTATAAATAGTGGTTCTTAAGAGGAGAAGAACCATTCAACATAAAGAGGGGGTCACCACCCTAAGAGAGATGGGGGTCATGTAAAATAAATTATTTCTCAAGTTTATCTAGAAAACTTATAATAGGGTGAATATTTAAGATAATGTGTAGTGAATTGAGATGTTCCCATGGACGTAGGCAATAGGTGCCAAACCACATTAAATTTGCATCCATCTATTATTTCTATTTTGTGGTGTTGTGTACGTGTCCTATTTCTTTTGATCTTCATTATTATGTGTGAAGGGTGTTGTTTTCTCAACAATTACCAATACTTATATTTGAAAAGCAGCAATTTTAGCTATGTTGTACAAAGCGTTGGATTGTGCAACTAACAAAGGATCATGACAACAAAGACATGGTGGCATTCAAAAAAGAAGTTCTCAACCACAACAATTAGATCAACCATGAAAAATTCAATCTTGACAAAACAGATGACAACCTCCGTGTAGAACTCGTCAAAAACACTTTTTGTATAATAATTTTAATTTATATTATTTTTATTATTACTTTTTAATTATTTGGGTCTCATAAATTTCACCTATAATTCTAAATATGCATTTTTGTCCCCCCCCCCCCCCCCCCTATTTTTAATTTTATAATTTTAGTCTTCTAATTTTTAAAATTCACAATTTTGGTCCCTCTATTTTTAATTCCACGATTTTAGTCCTCTAATTTTTAAAATTTGCAAATTTTGTCCCTCTAAAATCACAAATTTTCGTGATTTTTAAAATTTTATTCTAAAATTGCAAATTTTTAAAAATTAGAGGATTAAAATTGAAAAATTAAAAATAGGAAGACCAAAATCGCAAAATTTTAAAAATTTGAGGACTAAAATTGCAAGGACCAAAATAGCAGATTGAGAATTATAGAGGGACCAAAAATATAATTTAGCCATTTATGTATTAAATTACTACTAGAAATAGCAGAAGATCAATTATATATATATAGTATGTGTGTGTGTGTGTGTGTGTGTGTATGTATACATATATAAAAGGAAGAAGACAATGTCGTTATCACTTTTCAAAATAAAAATAAAAGTAGAAAATGTCATTATCTACTTCCAAAATAAAAAAAATAAAAAAGTAAAATAGACAATATCATTGTCTACTTTCATGTAAAAAGAAAAAGAAAGGGGAAGTAGACAATGGATTGTCGATTTCCCCAAGTTAAAAATAAAAATTTCTACTTATATAAATCAACATTCTTATTGTCGATTTCGATATTTCTATTATCAATTTACACTACTTTAATAAGAGAAATGTTATTTGTATAACAAATTGTATAATATTTGTATAGCTAAGAGAGAAAAAGAGAGGAAAGATAAAAAGAGATAAAAGTTAGAGATGTAATAAATGATATAATAAAGATAGATACACACAAAAAAAAAATGTATAAATTATTGGATAAATATCACATCTACTTTGATAAAGACTTTTCCGGCTACAACATTTACGTTAATTTTTTTTTTTAGACTATGGGCTTGTTTGGATACATATTAAAAGATCTTCTGAAAGCTTATATTTTGGAATAAACACTTTGCTATGTAAAAAGTGGTGTTTTGATATTATTTTTTTCCAGCTTTTGAAAAAATAAAAACTCCTAATAAAGCATATGGTGAAATTAAAATTTCAAACTTCTTAAATAATTATTATTTTGAATAAACACTTAAGAATATATTATCTAAACACAGTATTAATTTATTTAAAAAATCTTTTCATAATAAATCTTCTAAATAAACTTTTTTTTTTATAAATTCTTTTAAAACAAGCCCTATACCATGCGGGTAAAAAAGGCCTTTATTCTATCCCGAGGGACAAGGAAAGAATTTATACTTTACTAGGAGTGAGGGCAATTAATTGAGTACAAAAATAGAGATTTTAAATGCCCGTTAGTCATTCCTCCTCAAGTCCATCGCAGACTCTAGAGGTTGAGGTTCCCGGGTGACTAATTCTTCACTTATATTTCGACTTTCCATGCACCTCACTTCCTTCCTCTCCATACCACTACTCCTACACTTCCTAACCACACACCTTACTCTCTAAATCACCCATGTTTCCATTCTTCAAGCTGAATTTCTTCTGGTCTAACAATTAACATCCCTTTTGTCTCTCCCAACCCCGACCAACAATGAAGCTCATGCTCAGCCTCCAACTTTCAATTTCTCACGTTTCATCACCCTAAGGTGATTGCAAACAGAAGGACATGACAAGAGCATTGCTATATCTATCATTATCACTATCATTAGTGGTATTACTCTTGCTTTCATGTGGAATTCATGAGTGTGAAGGCCAAGATCTCGAGGCTCTCCCTCCAGCGGCAGAAAGTTGTAGTGGGGTTTTCATTTCCTATGACTTTCTCACTCGAAGGAAAGAATTCCCTCGCGTGAAGAATGCCACAGCACAGTCTTGGGCCTTCAATGCCACCGCAACAGTTCTCAACACAGGCAAAGATGTGGTTAAAGCGTGGAAGTTGTTCATAGGGTTTCAACATGATGAGATTCTAGTCTCTGCCAGTGGAGGTCATTTATTAGATGCAACTGACTTCCCTGCTTCGGTAGGAAATGGCACTACCTTTGTTGGAGCTTCCCTGCCAGATTTGGATAGCTCCATCAACACAGCTCAAGATTT